>BQNB010028189.1:0-56906 GCA_026074375.1 Tanacetum coccineum | reverse complement strand
GCATTGTTTGTTTGCCTGCTTTCTATCTCAGGAGGAACCTAAGAAGATTGCTGAAGCTCTACAAGATGACAGTTGGGTTCAAGTCATGCAAGAAGAACTGTTACAGTTCAAGCTACAACAAGTATGGATTCTTGTAGATCTACCTCATGGAATGAAGGTGATTGGCACCAAGTGGGTCTACAGAAATAAAAGAGATGAAAGAGGTGTGGTTGTGAGGAATAAAGCAAGATTGGTGGCCCAAGGGTAGTTAGTTTTTATTAATTCTGTCTATACAATTTCTTGCAGCATGTGTTTCTTTGTTTTAAACTAATCTCTGCAGGCATAACATGGATGTGCAGATGAAAGGCAGGAGAAATAAGGTTTTAGCTTTTGTAAATTCTTAGTACATACTTAATTCTGGTTGAAAAAGAATTAATTCGGGTTGACTCTTAATTAATTCTGGTTGACCAAAATTAAGTTTGGTAGTGTAATTGTTAATACTGGTAGGTTATTGTTAATGCTGGTTGCGGGAAATTTGACTTTCTTCTGTTTTATCACTGTTTAAATGTTACCGTTAGAGATTTTTAGGGCGCAATAGTCGTACAACAGACAAGCTATATATAGATAATGTTTGATTTCTCTTTCATACTTTTCTTTTTATTGCTATCTCCTTTTTGTAAAGTAAAAATTTCCTTTATAACGAAAATAGTCAAGAGTTCTGTTACCAGCCTCTACAATTTCAATTGCATCAAAACCCAAGTACATTGATACGATTGTCCAATGGCTCAATTAAAATATTATGACAAACACAATCAAGTGGGGTTTTTGCGCAAGCCTAACGAAAGTGCAGGGTTTGCTGAGATAGTGGATTTTCTTCGAGGTTCCAACCTTAGGTATGCCTTAACTTCTAACCCAACTATCTATGATTCTCTTGTAAAATAGTTTTGGCAGACTGCAACTGCCAATACTAACGCTGATGGGACTCTAGAAATAAAGGCAACCATTGATACCATAAGGTACACAATCTCTGAGGCGTCAATTAGGGATTCACTTCAATTAGAAGACGCCACAGGAATTATAATGTTGCCAAATGATGAAATTTTTGAGGGAATGGAGCAAATAGGGTATCCTACTGATGGAACCTTTACTTTTTGGAAAAGTTTTTTCACACCCCAATGGAGATATTTAGTCCCCCCCCCACCCCAATGGCGATATTTGGTCCACCATCTTTTGCACTGTATAAGCTCTAAAAGTGGTGGATGGGATCAATTTGGTAGCAATATTGCTACTGCTTTGATCTGTCTATCCACTGGTAGAGTTTATAATTTTTCAAAACTCATTTTTGATGGTATGATGGCCAATTTGAAGAACAAGAAAAAGTTTTTGATGTATCCCCGTTTTCTGCAAATAATTTTGAATATTCAAACAGAAAACAAACACCCTTATCTAGCTGTGAGCCTGACCAAAAAGATATTTGGGAATATGAAAAGGGGTTTTCAAGGGGCACCAAGACCTTTATTGCCTTCTATGTTGCTTGTTGCTACTAACCCTATTGCAGGACAAGAACATGCTGCTCAAGCTCAATCCCAACCATCACCAACACCACCACCTATCCCAACATCTACATCTCCACCTCCACCTATTCCATCACCAACACCACCACCTATCCCAACATCTACATCTCCACCTCCACCTATTCCATCACCAACACCACCACCTATTCCAACACCTACATCACCACCACCACCACCTGAGACTGAACCTACCACAGATGAGTACCTCTATGAGAAGCACTCTCCTGTCCACCATCACTTCTCACCCTCACAAGAACAGGCTCCAAGTCGCATGCCTATGGATGATTTGCTTCACACAGTTCCCAAGTTGATTTCAAGAATAGATAGCCTGGAATTGGATCTCAAACAAACCAAGCTAACCATGGGAAATGCAATAGTGAAGCTAGTCAAGAAGGTGAAGAAGTTGGAAGGGTTTCTAAAGAGGAGGAATTTAGTTTTGACAGATTCAGAGGATGAAGAACCTGAGGCTCAAGGGAGGAAAAGTCAAGCTGATCCTCAAGATTCTTCAATACAAGGACTGGTTACACCTCCTACAACAAAGGCACATGCTTCAGGGGAGGAACAAGAGGAAGATATAAGCCCAAACACTCTTGAAGCAGCCAAAACTCTCTCAAAGGTTGCCTCTTTAAAGTCAAGGTCCATTGACAAAGGAAGGAGGTACAAGAGAAGAAAAGAGACTAAAGGTAAGAAAGTAGTCTCAAGCTTGGACTTTCAGGAAGATAATACTGGTGCTGAAAAGATTAATACTGCTGGTGAGATTAATGCTGCTAGTATTGAAGTTAATACTGCTAGTAAAGTTAATACTGGTAGTATTGAACTTAATACTGTTATTGAGCAAGATAGTACTGCTGGTGAAAATAAAGGACAAAGAGAAGGGAAAGCTCCTATGCTCAGTGAAGAAACTCCAAAGAAGACAAAGGAACAAATTTTACAAGAAGAAGCTAGCCTTGCAGAAGCAATAAGATTGGATTCCTTACAAAAAGAAGAGGAGGCTGAGCAAATACATTTGGATGCTCTTCTAGCACAAAGGATTGCAGAAGAAGAAGAGTTGACTGAGCAACAGAAGAAAAGAAAAGCTCAAGTACAATTTGAGGCTCAGCATTATACAAATGAAGATTGGGATTTGATTAGAGCAAAACTTGAAGCCAATGCAGAGTTATCAAAGAGCATGCTTGGAAGTGAACTTCAAGGAGAAGATTTTGCTAAGAAAATGGTGGATCTTGTGAATCAAAGAAAGAAGTTTTTTGCTGAAGAAAGAGCCAAAGCTAAAAGGAACAAGCCCATGACCCAATCACAGCTAAAGACTTACATGATGAACTACTTAAAGAATCAAGGGTCATGGAAGTTAAATCAGCTGAGGAAGTTGAGCTTTGAAGAAGTCAAGGAAGAGTTTGACAAGCTTGTAAAACAGATTGAGTCTTTTGCTCCAATAAGTTTTGAAGCCACTAAAGATAGCTTGAAAAGATTTGGTGAAGAGCTTCAAACAAAGACTCCAAAGAGACTGAAAGAAGACAAAGATGATGAAGCAAAAGATGATGAACCAACAAAGAAGTTTGGAAAGAGAAGAAAACAGATAGCTAGGAAAGGTATGCATACAAGTGTGGATAAGAATGTCTCTGAAGATTCAGATAAGGTTGATGAGCAAGAAGAGACTAACACAGGTACTGAAACTCCTATTAATCCTGTTCCTGTAGCTATGAAAACACCTAGTGTAGCTACTTATAAGATTATTAAACAAGGAGAAAAAGGAGTATACCAAATTGTTAGGGAAGATGGAACAGATATAGTATACATTAATTTTGGTGCTATGTTAAAGTCTATATCTAGAGATGACCTTACTGAGTTGTACAGGATAGTAATGAATAGATATGGGTTGGATGGGCCTGAGGATAAGTTAGAGAAGGGATTCTGGAAATGTTTAAGAATTATGTTTGAAGAACCTCTAAGCACAGATTCTATATGGAGTGAGATAGAACAACAAAAGATTGTAAGTTGGAGATACTATGATACTAGTAGGGTACATTGTTTGAACTTAGAATCTATGGATGTTTACTTGTTGTCTGATAGAAAATATCCACTTTCTGCTGAGATATGTCAAACTATGTTGAAAATGAAGCTTTTGGATGGAAAGATGAATGAAGATTGCTATAGATTGTTGAAAATGATGGAAAAACAAGCAGGCATTAGAAAGTAATGAAATGTGTAGGGTTGAAAGCCTAGGATAGAAGTTGAGAAGGATAACACTTGGTGAAGGTGCTATGCACTAACACAACAAATGGTTATCAGTTCACCATGTCTAACCAACATAAGGACTGGCTAGTCCAGGAGCAAACGGCTCTTGGTAAAGACTTCTCAAATCCGTTCTATGGTTGACAACTTGCAAATAAGTTGTATGGTTTTCAACTCACCATATCTGTTAAAGTGAAGAGTTGGCTAGCCCACAAGTTTATGGCTTGTGGTAAAGGCTGTGGAAAAACCATAACTAGTCCATAAGATTATGGCTTATGGTAAAGACTTGCAAATCCATATTAGATGGTTGACAATTTACCAAAAATTGTATGGTATTCAATGCACCATAGTATTTATACTAAAGCATGGCTACTCCAGAGCAAACGGCTAGCTGGTAAAGAGTTATCAAATCCGTTAATATTGTGGATGATTTGCTTAAAATCATGGTTATAAATGTACCTTGGTCTTACATACTAAACATTGGACTAGTCCATAGCAATACGGCTCATGGTAAAGACACAACAAATCCGTTATGGCTAGGTAGTTTGCTAAAAACTATATTTTTGGTTGGAGTCAAGATTGGAGTGTATGAGACTAGTTGCTGTCAAGATTTGAAGACGTCAAGAGAATTATTTTGAAGACAGAAAGTTCAGACAATCCTCTAAAGCCAAAGTGAAGCTAAAGTGTTTTCAAAGATCAGAATGTTTCGAAAGAACTTGAAGTTCATGAATGAAGATCAAGTATAGGGGAGGATTTGTTAGGAAACTATTGTAAACAGACTTAATACTGTTAGTATTAAAGTTAAGTCTGTTAGTTATAAGTAGTACTGATTGCAAAAATAGTTAGTACTGTTTAGTATAGAGTAAGTTTGGTAGAGCAAGTAGTTCTGACAGTATTAAAGTTAATACTGTTTGACCAGACAGTTAAGTCTGTTGTAATTATAGTAATAATTATCAATTAACGTCAATCTAGGAAGAGATAAGCATTATCTCTTAACGCGTTTAGGGTTCCTTAAGTCTATAAAAGGAACATAGAATAGTATTGTAAATATATGAGTTGATTGAGTATTCACAATCAAATAGTAATAGTAATAGCAAGTTTGGTATTCGTTCTTGTGTTCATCTTGGTATAGATATTGATATTCCGCGTCAATATTTGTATTCACAGTTATTGTCTCTTGTAGTATCTTTGGATTTATTCAAAGGACTATCCAGGTCGTTCAAGGTCATTCAGATCCTGTTTTAAGGAACCTCATCAGCATCAACTAGAATGTTACTGGTATTCAAGTCACCCATGAACAATCATTGTTTGGCAAGTGATTATGAAGATCATCAAGCGCGGTTTTGCACATTCTCTGGGGGGAAGGGGGGGAATTATTTTTTTTTTTTTTTTTTTTTTATTCTTTGAAGAAGGTTGAGTTTCGATGTATTTGCACTTGAATGAAGCCAATCGTGTACGCTTCCATTGGGCATAAACTCGTAAACCAAAGCTTTAAAATCATTTCCTTGAAAATCAACACTTGAACATGACGTTATTATCTTCAACAGATTACGGTGTCGAATATTCGGCCATGCTTCACATTCTGCAAGAAAACTTTTGAGAGCTCCTCGATTCTGAAGATGTAGAACTTTGACTGCAACAAATCTATCATCGTCAGAATCAAGGATTCCTTTATATACAGAACTGAACCCACCCTCCCCAATTAAATTCTCTGTGGTGAAGCCATCAGTAGCCTTGAGAAGTTCATTGTATGAAACTTTTAAGAACCTTTCATTCCCTGAAGATTGAGATGGTTGACTGTTGCGTTTCTTCTTACACAAAAGATACACACAACATAATACGATGAGCAAGGTTGGTGCAATCACAATGACCAATATGAAGAAAGGAAACCTTTTTTTCTTACTTCCTTTTTGCTTGCATTTGGGTAACTCAAGTGTAACCAAACCACCACATAGCTTATTGTTCCCCAAAACCGAAAATGCACTTGTGTTGGCAAACACTCCTACAACAGGCACTTCACCACTCAATTATTAAACGGAAGGTCCAAATCATTCTTATAGGAAACCCATTTGTCTAAGAATTGGGGAATTCTGCCTGATAAATTGTTTTGAGAAATGTCGAATACCTCCAATCCTCTCAAGGAACTAAATGACAATGGTATTATGCCTTGAAATATGTTTCCCCTAAGGTTTAACGTACTAAGGCCAATGCACTCACCAAAGGATACTAATGTTGCCTGATAAATATTGTAAGATAAATCGAGAATGTTCAACATCTTGAGGTCTTTAACCTCTGATGGAAACAGAAGGCACATACAGGTTGTGTGAGAAAGATCGAAATAAAAATAGTTAGTGCTGGAATTTGAAGAAGTTGCTTGGGTATTTTTCCGCCGAGTCTATTGTATGAAAGGTCTAAATAGTTGAGTTCTGTACAATTCCCAAGGCTTGGTGGAATAAGGCCTTCTAATTTGTTGGAATTTAAAGAAAGTCTATTCACATTGTAAAGTGATCTGATGGCACCTGAGGATTAGGCTCCTGAAAATGATTGCGAGGTAGACCAAGAAATTGTAGCTTTTGAAGTTTACCAATGGTAGTGGGGATTTTTCCTTTGAATTGATTAGAGCCTAAAGCCAAAGTGGTCAAGCCAACTAGACTACCTATACTTGAAGGGAGGCTTCCAAATATTTGATTTTCTTGTAAAACTAGAGAGCTGAGTTGATAAGAAAGATTACCTATTGACGTCGGAAGCACTCCTATAAGATTGCATGCACCAAGATTCATCTCTGCTAATTTGGTGCAGTTTTTTAAAGAGTCAATAAACCTCATGTCATCAGCTTCTCCGCGTCCATGGAAGTTGATATGATGTAATCTAATTAAATAAATATCTCTTAGTTTTGAAAAATCGATTGTCAACTTCCCACTAAAACTGTTGTTACTCATTTCAAGAATTCCTAATTTAGAACAATTAGAAATAGAAGGTGGAAGAACTCCGGTGAGTTTGTTATCCCTTAACTGAAGGAGCTCAAGATTTGGGAGTGTTTACAATTTGTGAAGAGCAATACCAGTGAGGTGATTCTGGAGAATATGAAATATTCACTAGGAGTGTGAGGTTGAAAATGGAATGAGGGATGCTTCCATATAAGTTGCAGCACCAGAGTTAAGTATAAAATCGGTCAAGCTTTTCCCAAGTCCAAGGTATCTGGAAATTCCTTCACCACCAAACGGATTATCTGCACAGCGAAACACTTCCATTGTTGTGTTATTCCCAAGATTGTTCAGAATCTGTTATGGATGGAAAAAGTTCCCGCCAAATTCTTCTTCACAGGATGTGGAGTTCATGATTCTTGCTGCAGGGCGTGTTTGGATATTCGGTTAGGAGCAGGAAAGAAAATTCCATGTATGTTACTCAAAGATGAAAACACAGCAAATACGATTCAATTGAAAAGTCGGATCTGTTATTAAGAATTAGTTCCATGATCAAAGTATTTACAAGGAATTTATGATACTAATTAACCGGTGTGAAGTGAAGTCGTAACCTTCACAAGTGGTTATTTTTCCTATAAGTACCGTTTTGGCTATTGGCTGGGGTCATTTCTGCTTATCCTAAAGTTCTGGCAGATTTATTTACAAGTTCTAAATGGATAATTATAACATAAAGTCTTATATCTTAAATATACTTCTAACAATCTCCCCCGTAAGATCTAAGGCTTGATGTTAGAGTAGTCCGTTTGTGCTTCCATCTTCTGCAGGTTCAAACGATGATGGTGAAATCGCTCGTCCTGATGAACTTATGAGTATCGTTCTCGCCTTGTTTGTCTTGATGGTGGATGCTCCGTCGTTTGGTATTTGGTCTTTGCTTGGGCATTCAGGAATCGAAATGTCCATCCTTTGGACATATATAACACTTGATCCTTGCCTTGTCTTTTTCATCCTGTTGTGGCTAGTTGCCGTCATACTTTCCTTCCTCTTCCTGGAGGGTTAATCCGAAAAGCATGACTATTTCCTTTCTCCTTCGCAGCCATTGATTCCATCCTTGATCCTTCTCCGTGGTAATCTTCGAAGCGCCTAATGCCTTCATCTCCATATCCTCCAGTGGGATTTGATGATCGCGCTGCCTTGTAATTTGAGACAAGGGGTTCCAAGTAGTCCAAATAGCATCTTCGGATATTCATTCCATCGGATCTCTCTAATCCGAGTACATCCGCAAGTCCTTCAAAGTCGCCTTCAAACTGCACACTTATGTATCCTCCCATACATTCAATTAATTCATATAAATCAAAAAGATGAATTGTTACTCCATTTATTATGGGTGGCAATCGATAGGGCATGGTCGCATGAGAAAATGGTTAAAGAACCATGTTAGGACACGATTGAATTTGTCCCTGTATATTTCCCATTCGTTGTTAAGTGCCCCTCTTTTTCTGATCAAGTCTAGGAACGCAACACACCGATGAAAGTTACCAATCTCTTCATCGTCATTCTCCTTCTTACGAGGCTGCTCTATTCTCTTTTGTGTTGCACTTCTGTCATGTGCATCAACGTTACAATCTCAAGTAATTGTTGTGTTGCTCTCTCATTCTGTCAATGTTTATGTCCTTTCCTCGCTTATCTTTGAACATATCGCAACGTGCATCTCTTTCGTTTGTGTTTATATGAACCCTTGTTTGCCTTAATAATCAATTGATAAAATATTAAGCGTAACTTCAGGGGCATAGTGCACCCCTGGTATCATGTAGGTTCCTTCTCCGTTTTCTATCAAGACCTCCCCAATACCATAAGTAAATAAAAACTGCCATGTTTTTCAATTTTTCTACAATAAATCTTCCTTTTAGGTTTACAGAAGGGAATTTTAGATTGGCAGTATATGCTTATTAGATGTATTACTAAATACCAAAGTCGTTCCCACGAATACTTATCGGTTCCATCTATTATTCCTTAGTTTCTAAAGTGAATAAACTCGGGATATTTAACGCTTACTTTTGGTTCGGGCAATGATGGTATGGCGGCTGTTATCTCCTTTTCTTGTTTCTGCGTCGTCTTGGTGTCGTCCTGTGGACACGTATTTGCAAAGTGTCCTGTTCCTTCGCAACTTGATGCATTTATTTTAAACCGTTTCCTTGTTTCTTCCTTATTCGTGCCTAGTGCTTCGTCTCCTTGCCTGAAAGTTGTTGCTCATAGCTCTTTGCTATAGGCGTCGTCGCTTAGTTTTGTTCGGCAGGACTTCGCGACATTGCCCTTCTCTTGTGTACAATAAAAACAGGTATAGATTCCTGAATTTACGTCGATGAAGTTGGAATTGAACAAGTTGATTTGTCAATCCTGTTTCGAAAAGCATGGCTTTGCATTCTTTCGTTGATTTGGCGTGAACAAGGGGCGAACCCTCTTTTTCGTCCTTTAATCTTCTGCGCATAAACTCCATCTGTGAAAGTCTGTTAGTTTCGATTTTTCCAGGCTCTGTGCTCTGATGCCAATGTTCAGAATCTGTATGGAGGGAAAAAAGTTCCGCCAATTCTTCTTACAGGATGTGGAGTTCATGATTCTTGTGCTAGGGGTGTTTGGTATTCGGTTAGTGCAGATACTTCTGGTTGATATCCAAGATGAAAAACAACGAATTACAAAAACGAAAGTAGATTTCTGGGTTATTAAGAATTAGATAATGATCAAAGTATTTACAAGGAATATATATACTTAATTAACCGGTGTGAAGTGAAAGTCGTAACCCTTCACAAGGCGGTTATTTTTCCTAAAGTAGTTTGCTATTGGGCAGCGGTCATTTCTGTTATCCTTAAAAGTTCTGCAGATTTTATTACAAGTTCTAAAGGATAATTTATAACCATAAAAGTCGTATATCTTAAATATACTTCTACAAAGAAAGGTGAGATTCCACCTGTTAACTTATTGTCTTCAATCACAAGAAGAGAAAGTTTTGAGAGTAAACTCCGTTTCCTTGGGTATGCTTTCCAACTAGTTTAATTTAGACATAGGAGAGCTCTTCAGGTTGGAACAACACCAGGACAAGTTTGCCGGAATGACTCCACTGAACTTGTTTGCACCAAGATAAAGACGACGTAACCTAGATAGATGACCAAGTTCATGAGGAATGGTTCCTTGAAAGCTGTTATTCCAGAGAGAAAACTCGCGGAGGAAGCTGAGGTTTCCTACATGAGGAGACAACGATCCTTCTAAGCCATGCGAAACCAGTCGTAAAGCAGTCACTCGTTTGTGCCGCTTTCCACATGAAACACCACTCCAGTAACAGAAATGAAAGGAATGGTTCCACGACGTTAGAACCTTTGAGTGGGATCGTGGTTGGAACTTCGACTTTACAATGACATCAACGCGTGATAATCTGTCTCATTACTGCCATAGTAGGCAGAGACGGTGGTGGAATTAAAACATGTTATCGCGAGACCGCAAAAGAGAAATGAAATAAGAGAGAAAGTTGATAAGTAAATTATTTCTTGTGATGACTTCATTTTTGGAAATTTAGTTAAAATTATAAGAATAAGTATTGGCTTTATATCCTTAGTTTTGCATGTGAACAAAAAGCTGGCGACATGAATGACTTTATGAATAAGAATATATAACTACTAGTAAAAGTTTTTCTAGCAATTTATTGGTCATACAAAAGATAATTTTCTAAGACCGTTTACACGTATAACAGGACAAACCAATGTCTTCCTTGATGTATATTTTTGTTCAGATAGGTATCTGTAAAGCTTCCAACTTAAGATGCTGATATGTCATCCACAAAATACCTTTGACAGCTTGGACAAGGACAACTGTGATGATGATAACCACCTTCTATTGTATCATCACGTTTGAATTGAAAAGAAATACGAGTGGAAAATAAGCAAATTATTGCTTGAAGTGACTTCATTATTAGAAATCAACTTAAAATTTGATGGATAAGAACTGTTTCTATTTTATAATCATACTATCAGGTTTTCGGGCGTTTGCGGCGGCGGCGTTCGTACCAGAAATAAAAATTTCTTGCGAACCATGTTTTTAATTTATTACGTTTAATTTTTACAATAAATTTACGGATGTCAAAAATTTCACATCGCATATTTTAACTCTTTAACCGATGTTAATGTTTTTCATCATACTGATAATAAATCTTTTAGTGAGTAATGGTTTTCAGTTCTTCAATGACTATTTGATTTATATAAAGTTAAGCTTTATGGATAGGGGTGTTCAAAAAAATATGTGAAACCGACAACCCGACCCAACCCGCTGAATCGAAAAAGCAAAAATAACCAAGAAATCGGAAAAACCCACCTATCACGGTTCTATTCCTTTTTTTATTTCCAAAAATGCCGGCAGTTATGTGAACCAAACCGTGTTTAATATACATGTAGTTTTAAAACAAAATACTCATGAAAGTGTATAAGCATTCACTATATGTATTCAAGTTTAATATTGGTTGACTTAGATGTTTTGTTTGTGTGTGTTTAGTTGGATTGTACCTTAAGCTTTATTAATTCTATCGGGCCGTAAAAAGATATTTTACACGAAGTATTGTAAATGCTATAGTTTGTCATTACGAAATGGAAAAACCAATAAGGACCGCCACAATCAATTAGCAAGATTGCAAGATAGTCGCATACCACTGCTAGACCCAACTCTAGATAACATACACCGATCGCTGACGGCCCTCATTTGACCATACAGTCCAACACGTAGCCATCTTTTAGATGCATATTTGAGATGCATCAAGTTGATTTAGATGCATCCCTAGTCTTTTAGATGCGTCATAACATGTTTTCTAACTCAAAAGTAGATGCAGATACATATATTAGATGCATTTCTACCAAGTTAGGTGAATGCTATGCATTTTCCGTCCTCTGCGCGTTAAATGTGTTGCTAGTACCACTTTGAATCGTTTTCACTTCAAATCACTTTCATAAAATCCCATATATTGGAATGCATCTAAATGAATAGAGCTGCATCTATCAAATAGATGCATTCAAATGTGGTTATAGTTTTTAGTTTTACAAATAGAAACTGATAAGTAACTACTAGAAGTTTTTGTGATAAAGTTTTTATGTTGTAATTGCTTGTACAAGAGGCTTTATGTGATGGTATATCAATTAGTTGGACACATTGGATAAATGGTTGTACTCAATTTTTTGTTTGATTGGTTTGTACGATATGATTATTTAGTTGTACCATATGTTTGAGTGAGAGATTGTTTTAAGAAGAGTATTAATTCTATGTATTGAATTGATCTATTTGTGCTTTAAAAAGTTGTAAACACACATTACAGTTATAGAGCTTGAAAACTATTATGACAATTTTAAAGGTAAATATGAGGAAAAGTCTCAAAATAATCTATAAGTGTATGGTCATAATTTTAGTTTTAAGAGATAGCTTTAATAATCCATTGTCTATCCTCCACTAATTTCTCGACTAATAATATAAAAGACTTTGAAGAAAAATTTGAGAGTGGGAAATCTAGACTTTTATTGCATTGTAACTTTAATCATGGAAGAAACTTACCAAAGACTAGCAGCACCTTCTTACGTAATTCCTTGACTAATAAAATAAAAAGATTTGAAAGAACAGTGGGAGTGGGAAGGACTGACTTATAATGATTATAGTTTTTGTGATAAACTAAAACTTTAATATAATTTAAGGGATAATGGTCCAAGATGTAAGCAATTTACTTTGACACCTTCCTCTTGGTTGTACCTCACTACTTGGTACAGAACATCTATACTAGAAGCAATTATTTATTGTTTAAATTGCTGCATTGTATAATTACGATCGAGCACATCATATAAGGCTAAGTGTTATGCTGACCGCACAGGCGACCGTCACCTCAGCGCCAACTCAGCTTTCTCTCTCCTGGACCAAACACAGACTAAACACCCGTAATGGTGACCGCACCGGCGACCGAACACTTTTTTTTAAAAATTAAAATTTTATTAAAATAACATTACATTAATAATTCAAATACATTTAAAAAATATTACAATAAAATTTAAAATTAAAACTAAAATTAATTAATTACTCGATGAATAAAGAACATCTCAATTTGTGTCAAATAACAAGACCTTTTTTAGAATTTTTCTAACACGGCTCAACGTAAAAGGCATCGTCAATAAAGATGAGGATTTTAATAGAAAGTGGTTTGAATTTTATGATAAAATGATAAATAAATGGCGGTATTTATAAGATTAAAAGTTGATATTAAATTTAAAAGTTTATTATTTTTTATTTTCTAAAAGCATAAATTGAGACCCACAACAATAAACAATAGAGAACCAAACAAAATTTCTGTTGCTTTCCTTTGAATTCTTCGGTCGGTACACGGACCAAACAAATGAAATTGTCTTCTTGAACGCGTTCCATTTTCTTGTGTGTTATGGTAACAGACGCGTTGTCCATCTAGGACGACCGACCGAAACAAACACCCCCATAACGTTCAGCCTAACGAAAGAAACAATAGTCCGCCAATAAGGACCCAAACAATCAGTACGTTGTATCGTAATTAACTTGTTTTGTTTTGTGTTTGATTAGATGCTTAAGTCATTTTCAACAAAAAAGTGACAAGTGTGAAAAACGTTACACTCAATATATGACCGACAGGCTGCTATGGACTGCAATATAAAGACTTTTTACGGACTCAACAAAAAAGTGACAAGTGTGAAAAACTCAGAAGAGCACTAAACTCGATATGAACTTAACGATTGCACTTCAACATCGAGGTTGATCCTGAGACTACGCAGTTGACTGCCAGACGGTGGGACTCTCACATGCGCTGCAGTAGTTAAACACTGCCCCTTTCTCGAAACTTACTTTCTATTTTTAGGACATTTACTGATCAACTATACTAGAAGCAATTATTTATCGTTTTAAAATATTGCTGATTGTATAATTCAGATCTGAGCACATAATTTAAACCAAAGAAACAAGCAGTACCTTGTATCGTAATTAACTTGTTTTGTTTTGTGTTTGATTAGATGCGTGACTGAAACCTCAACCGATCAGGTCCTATTGATAGTAAACAGGGATTTTCAACTCTCTTAATACTATCAAAACAAGCTTTTTTGCTTTAATTCCAATTTTCAACACATCTATATGAGCTTCAAAAAAAGGCTGCACGATTCTATATCTACTTGGGTTTCAAGATAGATATGATACTAACTTTTTTTTCAAACCACGAATTACCTTGGTTCTTAGCTTCAAGTGATATTATTTTTGAAACTATTGTCGTAGACGAAACAATCTTGTTTTGAAATTTTTGGGTTACCCACATATATAAAAATACTCAATATATTAAGTAAAATTGAGAAAAATGTAACATTGTAATAAGTTATAATAGACTGCACGTTTCTATACGCTTTATATGTTTTTGTCCGTTTTTATACATTCTCGTCCGTGTTTATACGTTTTCATTCGGTTTTATACGTTCTCGTTTGTTTTTATACGTTTGCGTCCGCTGTTATACGTTTCATCCGTTTTTATACGTTTTCTTCTGTTGTTAGACGTTTTCGTACGTTTTTATACGTTTTCAGCCGTTTTCATACATTCTCGTCCGTTTTTATACGTTTTCGTCCGTTTTATACGTTTTCGTCCGTTGTTAGACGTTTTCGTCCGTTTTTATACTTTCTCGTCAGTTTTTATACGTTTTCGTTCCTTTTTATACGTTTTTGTCCGTGTTTATACGTTGTGTCTGTTTTTATATGGTTTTGAACGTTTTCGTCAGCTTTTATACATTGTTATCCGTTTTCGTCTGTTTATTTACGTTTTCACCCGTTTTATATGTTTTGTCAGTTTTATATACCGTTTTCGTCTGTGTTCCTAGTTTTATACTTTTGTGCTGGATTTTATACCGTTTTCGTCTGTTTTTGTGCGTTTTCGTCGGTATATTTACGTTTTCATCTGTTTTATACATTTTCGTCCGTTTCTATACGTTTTAGTCATTTTTTATACATTTTCGTCCGTTGTTATACATTTTCGACCATTTTTAAACGTTGTTGTCCGTTTTTGTATGTTTTTCACGGTTTTCGTACGTTTTTATCCGACTGTATATGTATTTATACGTATTTATACATTTAATGCATTTTTGTACATTTTCATACGTATCAAAGCACACAAAAACATGCAAAAATGGATATAAACGTATAAAAGCATACAAAAACATACAAAATCATGCAAAATGTACATAACGTGCAAAAACTTATAAAAAGGTAAAAAAAATATATAAAACGTACTAAAACATATAAAAACGAATGAAAACGTATAAAACTAACAAAAAAGTATAAAACGAACTAACAGATATAAAAACCAATGAAAACGTATAAAGACGTCACTCAACGTTATTTAAAAGCGTAAATTGTCAAAACGACGAAAATCCTATAAAAACAAACAAAAACGAAAATAAAAATGGATGAAACGTATGAAAAAGGACGAAAACATACAAAAACATACAAAAACACAAAATTGCATACAAACCGAACGAAAAATGTAAAAAAATACGAATGAGAACGTACAAAAACGGAAGAAAGGGAAAACCCTTACACGGGGAAACTGGACGAAGACGTTATAAAAACGGACTGTATTGAAAACCATATTAAGACTCTCGAAAAACGTTAATAAACGGATGAAAACCGTTATTTATAGAGCGCACGAAACGTTAAAAAAACGGACAGAAATGTATTAAAACATAACGAAAACGATATATAAAAAGGGGCCAAACGTAAAATATAGACAAACGGGCGAAAAGCGTATAAAAACGGTCCTACAAAATACGGATAAAAATCTCATGAAACGTATTAAAACATAATAAATGTTTAAAAACCTATAAAGACGACGGAAACGCTATAGAGGGATAAAATGATTAAAAACGTACCAAAAAAGCTATAAAGTCGTTGAAAAAACGGAAGGAAAAACGTATAAACGTATTAGACTTTTTTAATGTACTTTGATTTTTATTTTTCTTTTTAAATTCTTTAGTTTCTCGAATTAGATTTTTTTTCCTTTCCAAATTTTGTTGGGTGTTTATCAATTATAATTTTTTTGTATTTCGAATAATGTCTTTATAATACAAAGTGAGATAGGAAAATTTAGATAGAAAAAAAAAAACAACACTTGAACATTTTCTAGTTTTGCAAAATGGAAAACACAAGCGCATGTTTCTCTAACTAAATGCATTTTCTAAATTTTCAATTGTCTGTGAAGATAGAAATCCCTTCTTTTTTCTCCAACTAAAAGCAACCTTAGGAGTTATATTTTTCTTTTTTTTTTAAATGAAAAGATGTTTAGATGAAAAGATATTTTTGTCCAACAAAACCATTCCTTAGAGGTCCCTTATTTTTTTCATTCCATCTCGTAATGGAATGAATTACAATAGCCGAGGTACCTGCCGCAATGCGGGCGACGGGTACCCTGTCGCCTATATTTTTGCGGCCGAGCAAATATTTTTCGCCTAAGCGTTTTTCTAACAAAAAATGAAAGCAATCTCTGCTGTTAAGTACCAATACAGAGTGAGGAGTTTGTTGAAAGTGAGGGTTATTGGACACTATTTTTGCTGTAACAAAAAATTTATTTGTGTGTGCAATAATATTTATGATAGTATTGATTATTAGCGTTTACACGTTTTTAATAAATTATTAGCGGCCGTGATTTTTTTTCAATGATAGGGTTAAGCGGTTATAGTTTTTAATGATATTGCTTATTCTTTTTTTAGATTTGAATTATAAAACTGGGACAATTATTATTTTTAACAGTGAAAATCACTACATAATAAAGAATAAAAAAAAGTACTGGGTAGAACGTAAGTAATAAACTACAGTTAAAATTGAACAATTCCAAACACCACAATAATCACAAATCAAATATTAAAATTCTAACAATTCGACAAAATAAAACTCCAAACGGGTTATCATCATCATCATCATCTTCGTTCATCCAATTCAACTAACAATCACCAAATCATAACATAACCATCGATGAAAAAACTAACTAAAATTCTCAGCCACTTCATCAAAAGTTTAAAAGATTTCAGGATCACGAATGCTTTGCAGGTCACTATTTAATTCATAAGACTCCATCTCTAAAAAACATCCAAAATCCCATCAAAAACTCCTTAGCATTTGAAATCACGATGTAAGCCTAACATTCTTGAAATCATCATTGCAATAATTACATGATGTCACAAACATTTTAACAAAATCATCCAAATCAAAACATCTTAAAACACTCTTCATTCATCTCCAAACCTTCATCCACCTTTTTAAAAAAAAAAAATGCATCACCAGAATAAGCAGGAACCTCCATTTCTTTTGGTACTGTATTCTCTCTGCTTTTGTACCCGTATTCTCAAAGCCATGCTCATTAGCTTGGCAGCCGACGGCTACACTGGCGGCGGTTAGCGGCTGGAAAACAAGATGTTGGCAAATGGTGGCGGTAAACATAATACGGTAGTGCAGCAAATCTGATATGTGAGTTGGCGGATTTGGTGTTTTGAAGAATGAAAAGAGAAAGAGTTTGTGTTTTTAAGAGAGATTAAAATAGAGGAGATAAAAAGGTGTAATGTATTTTATTAGTGTGTTAGGTTTTTATAATGTGTTGAGTTTGTGGTTTTACCACTTAAATGATGTTTAATGGACCGTTACAAATGAACCACATGAATGCAGTAGTTACAATTTGACTGAATTGATGACAATATCAATGTTAGCAGTTACAAGTTGACTGTATTAAAAAACGTATATGGACCGTTACAACTTTACTATTTAATTGGTTATTACATGTTTTTGGGTGTTACAAGTTTTGGCTATTAAAGAATTTTAAAAGCTTTTAAATGTGTATGATGAACATTTTCTAATAGTTTTACATCTTTCCAAATAAAGTAATATTTTTTACTTAATTTTTTAAGACTTCTAAAAATAGATGAGCTAAATGCTTTATAAAGTAGTATAGATAGATATAGATATTTTGTGAGATATGTGATATAAGTTGTGAAAAAAATTATCGTTCTAAAAAGAAAAATATTTTTACGAGTGGAATATGGTTTTGTTTTTTATTAAGTTGGAAAGAGACCGGTTGTAATGAGATCATGTATGAATATTAAATGGATGTTACAAAGTTATATAGTATTGAAAATTTTTAATTTTCTGGGTGTTACAAGTTTAAAGAATTCAAATCATTTAATTATCGACGCTTTAAAAAATTATATGGACTTATTTTTAATGTTACAAATAAGAATTAATTAGTATTATAAAATTTTTGAGTCTAATTGTTAATGTTGACAAAGCGTGTTCCAAGGTGTTTTACAATGATAGACGTTAGTATAAAATTATGAACAACTTGTTTTTCTATTCGTGATTTTTTTTTCCAAATGTTTGAAACAATGCACCTAAATGCTTTCAACATTACACTTTCAACCTTTTTTCTCAACATCGCACTTTCGTCCTTTTCTCATTTTAGATCGTCGCATATAATTTTTGTGTGATTCGGTCACAATAAACAGCTTGTCATCATTATTCTATACACAAATAATTTCAACCCTCAAAGTCATATAAAATGATCGTTAGGCATCAATATATCATTTTAATACAAAAAATTGAAATTGTAGCTCAACAAAGTCAAACAATACACTTGCTACCAATTGACTTGAAAGCTAGATCGAGTTCCCTTTTAGACATCCCATTACCATTTTACTCTACACATAAAAAAAAGTTGAGATTTTTTCATATATACTAATAAAACAATCCTATATTGACAAATAAAAAACTATAAAATTATAAGAGATAAAAACAAACATGGATTGCAAAAGAAAATCTTACCTCAACGATTCCACTGAACCAAAATGTAAAAATTAGAACATAGATAAAGATCATGAAAAAATTTGTTAGATAAAATCAAGTCAACAAACTATGAAGAAATATAAACATACAAGAAACATACACATAGAAGATGAGAACAATGTGCCCAGAAACAATATCCATTCTTCATTACCCTACAAACCCGTACCTTTTTCCATTAAGAAACCTATAACAATGAACCCCAAATCATAAACAAAGAACATAATTAAAAATTAAGATATGAAAAACTCACTGATATATAGTTATGGATGTTAGCACAAAAAATCTCTTATGATTTAGAGCACTTCCAGCCACATTTTTTTAAAATCTCGAATCATAAGCGGATATATGATCTAGAGAAAGAGAGAATTTGGTGTTGGGTTTTATAAAAGCAAAGAGATAAAAAAAAGTGTGGTTGATGCACAAAATAAATGGGCTGGAAAGCTATTGTACTTATAATGGTGATGACATTTTGAAATTGGTCGTTACAAACGAATGCAAGTTACAAGTTACAAACGAATGCAAGTTACAAACGCATGAATTAAATATGGTGTTAATATCTACACTCCTAGCCTTTTGAATAGCTTTTAAAAACATGTATGTATAAACTTTTCCAAAGAGGTAATCTTTTTTACTTAAAATTTTAAGTATTTCTAAAAATGGAAATTGGCTAAATGCTTTATAAAGTAGTAGATATAAAACTCATCATTAACTAACCACATTAAATAATTCGTATCATCAATGGGGTATTTTAGTCTTTTTATTATCGATTCTATTACGTCTTATCATACAAACCAAACATGGTTAATAACAGTAATGAACCATTATATTACACTATTTATTCCATTACGTCGTTTATTCCATTCGGTTGACATTTTATTCCGTTCTACCAAACGAACCCTGCGTGTTTATTTAGAGGAAAACACTTTTGTTTCCACAAAATGTTATAGACACATTAAAAAAATAAAAGATCGCGTTTCAAATTGTGTTTTCACGGTTTTCATACTCTTTTGTCGTTTTTATACATTTTTATCCGTTTTCATCCGTTTTATACGTTTCCGTCGGTTTTTATAAGTTTCCATCCGTTTTTATACGTTTTCGTCAGTTTTATACGTTTTTGTATGTTTCTATCCCTTTTTATACTTTTAGTGCGTTTTTTACGTTTTCATCCGTTTTTATACGTTTTCGTCAGTTTTTATACTTTTTCTCGTTGTTTTTATATGTCTTCTCGTCCGTCTTCGTTGGATTTTTACGCTTTGTCCCGCTTTTATTCGTTTTTGTCCGTTTTTGTTAGATATTTTCGTCCGTTTTTATACGTTATTGTCCGTTTTTTTATACGTTTTCGTTCGTTAGTTATACGTTTTTTAGTTTTTTGTTTATACATGTTGTTGTCTTTTTTATGTGTGTTTGTATGCTTTCGTACGCTTATATACGTTTTGTCCGTTTTGTTTTGTTTTCGTCTGTTTATTTTACGTTTTTCATCGTTTTATATTTTTTTTGTCAGTTTTTATACGTTTTTGTTCGTTTTTATGCGTTTTTAAACCTTTGTGGCTGATTTTATGCATTTTCGACCGTTTTATATGTTTTCGTCCATTTTTGTACGTTTTCCACGGTTTTCATACTTTATAAGTATTTGTACGTTTTATACGTTTTGTACATTTTCATACGTATCAAAGCATACAAAAACGTTCAAAAACGGATAAAAACATATAAAAGGGTACAAAAAAACATACAAAAACGTGAAAAACAGATAAAAACGTATAAAAAAGTTAAAAATGTATAAAGCGTACTAAAAGGTATAAAAACGAAAGTAAATGAATAAAAATGTATAAAACTTTCAAAAAATGTAAAATGAACTAATAGATAAAAAAACAAATGTTCACGGTTTTTTGTTTTATGTGTTGTTTGTTTTTTTCTGCTGTTTTTTTGTGAGATGATGAGTGAATTTGGGTTATGATGAGTGAATCTGGGTTATGAAACGAATGTTGCTTAACCAAAAGTACAAGTCGCATTGAAATTACACTCTAAGTTGCATAAAATGTACCCTGTTAAAATTTTACACCAGAGTACTTGTATCTTACACAAAAGTACTAGTAATGATTTAGGGGATAGGGGCATTTTGTAAACATTTTGGAAGTTGCATAAGCTGCATAATTCCGCTAAATCGTCTGAAGGCATTTGGGGAAAACCAATTATTTTTCGGCTGCGAAAAGCATAGACCCCCATCATCGCAATTTATGGCTTTTCAAGAATTTTCCTTAATTTTTTTGTGTTGTAATTGCTTGTACAAGAGGATTTATGTGTTGGTCTATCAATTAGTTGTACACATTGGATAATTGGTTGTACTCTTAATTTTTTTGGTTGATTGGTTTGTAAGATATTCTTATTTAGTTATATTGATTAATTGCTCAAGATTATATATCTTGCTTAAATTGTATCATGTGATAATATAATTTTATTTTTGAGTGAGAGATTGTTTTAAAAAGAGTATTAATTATATGTATTGAATTAATTTATTTGTGCTTTAAAGAGTTGTAAACACAACATTAGAGCTTGTAGTGCTTAAAAACTATTTATGACAATCTTAAAAGTAAATTTGAGGAAAGTCTCAAAATGCTTTATAGGTTGTACAAACATAACTTTAATTTAAGATAAAACTTTAATTATCCGTTGTCCTCCACCGATTTCTTTACTAATAACATAAAAGACTCAAGAAAAAAACTTTTTAGGGGCCTGGAAGACTTGACTTATATTGCATTATAATTATAACTTTAATCATGCTATCTAAATACCATCACCTCAATATAATTTAAGGGATAATGGTCCAAGATGTGCACCTTGGCATGCACTGATGTGTTTCAAAAGCTTTAAATTTATAAGACTTATTTCACCGACTAATACTATTAAAGAAACACACGGGTAAAAGTATAACCCTCGTATATAGTATAGGTTTATGGTAAAAACAGGTCGTCCCAAGGGAATTGAAGTTTTCACAGTTTGTAATTAAGTTGCTAAGGCTAAGATGATTGTCACGGATCAAATTAACCAAATCTTGCATATATCAAATATTGTAAAGAAAGCAATAAAAGGATGATTCAAGCAAATGATTAAAGTATGTTTGTTTAGGCAATGATCACTAAGACATAGAAGTATTTAGGATAGTGTTTATAAGTTGAGAGAACAAAGATATCACGAGTTATAAATCCTTTCGGTCTTTAAGTGTAACTAGTGAATATATTAATTAATAACAACAAATCCTTTCGGCCTTTATAAGTTATTATAATCAATATAATAAGTGGAATGATAGAACACATATATAAAGAATCCTTTCTTTTTTTTTTGGGCCTATAAGAACCCTTTCGGCCAATTCAATAAACACATATACCAACGCTCCTTATCAAAGATCACCTTATGCCCAAAGTTTCAAACCAAAAGTATTACTACTCCATAATCAAAGATGTGCAAAATCATAACAATCCATAAATTCCAGAAAACTTCATATAAAGATTTAATAGAATAATTACCATTGATTACAAGTCAATGATTCGAAATTAGTTTTCCAAACGAAAAATATTCTAAAACTTAGCTATAGATCCAATCACCCGAACCCTTAGGGTGTGTCACCGCCCTTGAAATTAAATGGTGAATGATGAGAGAGTTTTCTGATAGAAGTGTCTTCTAAAATGGGTGAGAAATTCCTTCTCTAGTTTATAGGCTGATTTCGGGTAGAAGTGCGGGCACTTGAGAAAAAGTGTGGCGCACTTAGGGAGTTAATGCACTCAACATTTATTGGGACTTAACCGTTTCTTTGGAAGTTTGAACGAACGTGCGGCACACTTACAATATTGTGCGCAGGGTGTGGTTTGGAACTCGAATCAGAAGTGCGTGCGCACAAGACGAAAAGTGCGTCGTACTTTGGTTTTTTCTTGGAATCTTCTTACTTGAGATTTGGTTGTGATGATATGAGAAGAGCATGATTTCATCCCAAAGCATCATAGGGAGGTACTTATTAGGATATGTGATTACTTGGAGACCAAGTTGGGAATGTATGTGGATGGATTATGGGTCAGCCAGATTCGCGAATTAAATGTATCATCATAAAGTGTGCTGTACTAATTTGTAAATCCGGCAATCTTGGTAATACTTCAGCTCATGAACGTTTTTCCATAATTTAGATAGTTAAATTCTCTTTCCGTGGCCGCTTGAATCAACTAATTTCGAGTTGTATGGATTCGGAGTTATGGCCAAAACAGTAAACAGGTGTCGGGAAATCTTTATCTTCAGTTATTTCTTCGTTTAAGCTTCTTAATTCTTCGTGTTGTATCGATGCGCTCCTCAGTTTTCTTCCATGGGACAGGTACTAGAACATATAATAGCAAATATACTTGATTAAGTACTAAAAGTTCATGATAAATGATCAAATAAATGCAAATAACGCCGCCGAAAACATTTATAATTTAGGAGTTATCAAATCCCTCCACACTTCGCTATTGCTTACCCTCAAGCAATTAAGCGGAGAAAACAAAGCTCTTTTTATCGTGACCATGGAGAAAATAAATAATTTTAGCATTAACAAGTGTTTGGCCCAGTTTTATACTTTTAGGCATAGACATGGGGAAAGTGTTAGTTTTTGGATTACATGAGTATCAAGATAGGGTTATATATTTGTTGAAGTCACTCAATTGCACAGACTAATCTAGGTTCGCTACCATATGCTCTGTACTTGACCCATAACCTGCCGTGCGGCTCGTGAGCACCTAGACAAAAAATTTCAAGAGGGAAATGTGGATATTGATTGAGGGTGAATAGCAGATACTATGCTTCATGTGTCAGAACTTTGTCTTATACTTCGAAGTTTATTATTTTTTCTCTTCTCTTTTTTTCTTTTTCTTTTTTCTCTTTTTTTTAGATTTATTTTCATTCCAGATACTGTGATAACTATGGATGACACAAAACTTCTTCTTCATCGAGAACGTTTTTCTTGCTCTTGGGATACTTTGGGGATCTCAACACTAAAAGCGAGTGCTGCAGATACATGATTACATAGGGATTTATGTCACTCCTTATCATACGACTTTGTCTATAAAATTAAACCTCACTTGCGGTCTAGTAAATGATGTCAAGCACAAAGTTCTAGAGTACTAAATTACCGGCCCACTCATATACTTTCAACCAATACCACTGCTCCAGAAAGGCGACAAAGACATATGCTATCACATTCCTGTAAACCGTTAACTCGAACAAGCGAAAGCAAAATTATTTGGGGTATCAAGCTGGATACCAAAATTCCTTAAGATTGTGAGGCGAACAATACAATTTTAGGTGGGTTGATTTTTGTGCTAGTTAAAATGTCAAATCCGGTTGGTTTTGCACTTACTAGCGTATAGAGCATTTTTAAGTTTTTGGAAAAAAGCAATATATAAAATTTTTAAAATTTTTTATGGGGGAAAAATAGCAGAATGAAAGTTTGAAATTTTCTTGCAAGGCAACATGGAGGGACATGATTAATTTTTCCTATTTACTACCCTCCACACTTAAGT
Organism: Tanacetum coccineum; assembly: GCA_026074375.1. NCBI lineage: Eukaryota > Viridiplantae > Streptophyta > Magnoliopsida > Asterales > Asteraceae > Tanacetum > Tanacetum coccineum. Next base: position 32,772 of record BQNB010028189.1, on the reverse strand, counting down.
TGAACATTGCCCTCAATGTGAGAACTGATAAATATAGAAAATAGGGAAAATTAAGGAAAAACGGTACTTCCCGGGGTTCTTAAGTTCATGCTGAATTTTTTATTTGAAAAGGATATGGCGCGAACGAAATGCCAAAGTCTGTGTATTCTAGCCAATGTAATATAAATACTCAATTATAAAATCTCCAAGTGTTAAAATTTTTTGTGGGCCAACCACACTCCAAGCTCCACGTGTTTTATTTATTCTGCATAATAAACACAACTATAAGAAAAACATTAAATACAAAAGCGCACTTTCGTAGGCATCACGGTTGCATTTAGCGCATGCAACAAGCCTTTAAACCCCTCGGTGTCCCGAGTGGACGAGTTATAGTCTCGTGAGGGTTTTCCACGAACACACTCACAAAGTTTGATAATTTTCATTTTGGATGCAGGAATCGAGATACGCGACACACCGGCTTTCCGAAGCCGTGACATACTTAAAGACTGCAAAGTTTTTGTTGTTTTTTATATATGTATATATTTTTATAGGTTTATTATTATTTACTAGTATACTATTCTCATTATTATACTTAAGATGATTTAACGATTCCTTAATGATACGGTTCCCAAATGAAGAATGATCACATTTAAATGTTGAGGGTATGGAGATTTTTTGGTATGTACTTACGAATGGATATTGGATTTGTTTTAACACTTTGGATAGTCCTTTTATGATGTTTTAGTAGGTTTACCAATTTTTTGATTTTTTTGTTATCGATAATAGAAAGCGGGTGGCTCTTTTGAGTTTTCGAGGGGTCGTCGACTTTCACTCCCGCGTGATACGGCATTCATTTGCTCGGTGGGAGCTTAAGGGGGAGGTTGTGGTTCAGTCCAATAGGTTTGTTCTGGAGAGGTGTTTTGAGACTTCTCCCACTCATCTAATTTCCTTTCCATGTTTTTAAAGATAGTTCGGAAATTCTTTTCATTTTACTTCATTTTTAAAATCCGTAATCGTTAATCTTGTTTTGATATAACTTATTGAAAACTCTTTGATCTTCCAAGAAAATTTAGTCATTAATTTTTCGAAATCAGTTTTAGATTGAGGTTCTTGGTTGATAGATTTAGACTTTTTCTTAGGTAAAACACCGGTGGTTTTACTATCGTCTTTGGCAAAAAGTTTCCACTGATCAGTTCTCATGCTATGGATACATCTTTTGAAATCTTCGAGGTCCTTTCTCACATCATTGTTTAGTTCTGTGAGCGATTTCTCGAAATCATTAGAATCATGATGGGATTGACGAGAATGAGAATCCCGAGAATTTCGGTTTTTATTACCTTCAGATTGAATGTAATTTACTTCTGTACCTTTCACACATCGGAAGTGTGGCATTGTTCAGGTGGTTTTAGAAGTGTGGTTATCTTTAAGGTCATGATAGTTGTTACGCATCTCATGCATCTCTTTTTTTAAGCTTACAATTTGAGAATCCATTGTAACATTTCGTATTTTTAGGTCATTTTTTATGATCGTTCCCATTATTTCGTCATTTTTTCATATTATTTTTTAGTCTCGCGCACGTTTACTTTTAAATTTTCACCATATAATTAAATCGCGTAAGCTAAAAATTTTCATTTAACGAATAAAACAGGAGAAATATGACTTTATACACTATTTCCTGACATGAATAGTGTTGGTTCGTTTTTAATAAAAAAAATTGGCGAAACATTTTAGAATCATTTATATAATATTTATATGAGTTTTAAATTTATAAATATTATTTTACAAGACGATTGACCTACTTATACGATAACATTATACAAACGATAAAAACATTATTTATTTTTTCTCTTTTCGAAAGTAATAATTGACTTTTTATATTTTATTTTTATTGGTTACGTAACACGTTTACGTTTCGCTAAATTAAATACATTAGGCAATAACCCGAGAGCCTCCTAATACCTATCTAAACTACAAGTATTCTTATTTAAAAATATCAAAAAACAATTTTTGTTGCTTCCTTTTTCTTCCTTTTATTTCGTCAACCACTAGACCAAGAGACTAAAATATTTTCCAATACTTTTATCAATTAGGCTTGTAACTAGACTAAATAACATGTTTCCATGTTTCCCTCAAAATCCATACGTCCCCCCTTTTTCTTTGTAAGACTAGGACTTTCAAATAGTATCATTGACCATTTCCTTAGTATATATATGAAAAAGATCCTCTCATGTTCATTAAAACATGAGAGGTAATGTTATGCTTCATATGGTTGTACATTTGATTTAAATAATCAAATATATCACATTTAAAGCACTAACATTAACCTTTCTCATGTTCAAATGAACTTGACAGAGGATCCTTATAATTATATATATATATTATATTTATATATATATATATATATATATATATATACTATATTATATTGAGTTTACACTAGTATTTAATGCTTACAATGACATTACTAGCAAAACATAAATATATCTTGGTTTCTTTCCTAGCTCACGTCCCGATATCCAACAAACAAAAAAAAACCAAAAACCCTTACATAATTCTTACAATTTTATTTACCCATACAAGGCATTCTACCCATCCATATTTCAAGCATTTAAAGGTGTCTTGAATGTTTACATAATGAATTGCAAGGGTTATATACAAGAAGAAGCTAGCATTTTTTTTAAGAAGGTTTGGAAGTTTGGTTTGGTTCATTTGGATGTGAGCCGCGGCTAAGACTCGAGAGGGACGAGACGAACTCTTTTATTTTTCGACTTTGCTTCGTATAGCTTTGTGAGCCCTCCTTTTTATATCTATTTCGATTATTTCGTTTACTTGATTGATTTTCGTAAATATGTATACATGTGATGAAATCGATTGAAACTTGCGGCGTTAGTATATTGTGATATTGATATCAAAGTAGGATTAGAATGAAATTATAAGGTATATTGGATGTATTTTTAATGAGTTTTTGGGTCGAAAACTAGTTTTAACGCATTTTGTATCGGGTCGTTTTGACCAGAAAACAGTACCTATGTTTCGGGGTTCGAGATTTTGAAAAGTTGAATTTTCGTTTATGAAATATAATAAAGCTTTCCTAGACGGACGTGTTGATATAAAATGGGACTTCTAACTCCCAATAACGAAGAAACTGGAGCTAGATCGATATATACACTTTAGTAGAAAATGGGTCATTTTTAGTATATATATTAAATCTGACAGGTTTCGTAATTTGACGTTTTGAGCACTTTCGAATCCGTTTCGGCCTTCCGGCGAAACACGAAAGTTGTTCGGAATGACGTTTTCCATAAAATCTCTTTGGTCAAGTCATGAAAAGGAGATATAAGGAGTCACAATTGAAAGTCAACTTCTGTATTTAAAAAGTTACTGTTCATCAGGGACTTTATTTTTGGAAAAACATCATAAATAAATAGAACATTTAATTACGAGAACGTGCTCGAAAGAATTGCTAAAAACAGAGCTAAAACGAGTAAAATACGACGTTTACGGTAATTAAAGTTTATAAAAGTAATTTTATAAACTATGAACAGTGAAAATTACTATTTATCTGCAGACCCAAATTTATAAAATGTAATAATTTTGATACATCTTTCAATTACAAAGACATGCTCGAAGGAATCGCTAAAATCGGGATTAAAACGAATAAGTTATTACATTTACGAGTTTACGACAATTGAACTTATAAAAAAATAAATTTATAAAACGTCATGAACAGTAAAAAGTACTGTTCATCAGAAGGTCATGAAATATAAAAATGTCATATTTTGATACGTCGTCTTAATACGAAAGCGTGAGCGTAAGAAACATACAAAACGGGCTTAAAACGGGAAAGTTACGTCGATTTTACTAAAAGTATAATTATAAACATTTTAACCTTACAAACGTTATTTCTCAAATACAATTAGATGGTGATGTAGCTATATAGAATTATATATGTTATTGGTACTTAGTACTTATACGACCTATATTGGATTAGGTTGCATTCCGTCATTTCCGTGACGCATTTTCTGTTATATTCAGATTGTCATTAACTCGAGGTGAGTTCATAGCCCCTTTTTCCATATACTTGTTTTACAAACTCTACGGGGTGAAATTACATGCTTGTTTTACTATGGACACAAGTGTTTTAAATTGTATGCTATCCAGATTATTGCCTGAATATTATTGCCTAAGTTACCGCATTGCCATCTAAGTCCTTACCGAATCATGAACCGTCAATCGCTATTATAGTGAGCGCTAGTGTTGTGGATAGATCTATCGGGACTAACAATCCCCACCTGGAATTTCTGGTCACAAGTTGATCATGGTGCATTTAACATTTAGAGGAACTTGTAGGCTGTTTGGCAGACACCCTACATTATTTTGGGGCACTGACAGTTAAGGTTTCGGTGTCATGAGCTTAGTGCAATAATACCTGTTTGGACTACTGAATTTGTTTCATAGTCTATCGTTACCTAAATCTTGTGGTCCACTCTTTATTTGATAAACCTATGAATTCACTCAACCATTGTGTTGACTCTTAGCATGTTTAATTTCAGGTCCTAAGGTATAAGCTTGGATGAGAGCCGTGACGGATATCAATGAAGATGGATTCTGTGTTTAATTAAATTCGATGCAACTTTATCTTTTAAAAACTTATGTCATCTTTTGGGATTATGAAGCTTTTGTTTAAAAGAACGTATGTAGTATGTTTATGACTCTTTTAATATTTTGGGACCATAACTGAAAACTCTGATATTTTATAATGCATCGAATGAAACTTTATTTAAACGTCTCTTTTGAGGTCGTTTCTTATATCTTGATTGTTGTACTATGACGTAGCACCTCATTGTTACCATTCCGCTGCTACCAGATTTTGGGGGTGTTACAGATTGGTATCAAGAGCCAAGGTTATAGGGAACTGGGTCATTTTCAAAACCTAGTCTATAACCAAAATTTTTAAAGACTTTCTTTCCTTTCATTTTCAAAATACAGAATCCTTCATCGCTTATCCGATATCCGCGCGCGTATTCCCCGATCCTTACTTACTTGTTGAACTCAACATAATGAAAGCGTATGAAAGAGAAATTATGAAGCGTCTGAAGCACCGCAAGCAGATGAGAAGATATGAGTCGTTTGTGAAAGGAAGACCAATTCTATAATCAAGGGCGCGACAAGAATAATCAACCTTTAGGGGGAGATTGTTAAGAATATAAATAGTATTAATTATTCATTATGAATTGGTCTTGCATTATTAAGTACTTTTAGTTTTATTTATATTGTAATAAGAGAAATTTGGTCAACTCTACTTATATTGACCAAATTACCACTTAAGAAGGTAGGCTAGGAGATTAGTATAAATACTAGATTAGACATGTAGTTAGAAAGTTTTTCCCCATTTTGTAACTCTCTCCTTCCATCCCTTTCTCTCTTTTACTGAGAATTGAAATGTCTCCCCAATCCTCAACCTTGAAAGAAAAAGGAAAAATGATGAAAAATCCATCTCTCTAGTTTTCTTTCTTATGCTTAACATTTCTATATGATACATGATGCAAACATAATGTGTAACACATACTGTAAATGGTTAAACAAAAATATTATAGTAAAAGAAAGGAATGATTGGTTTTTGTTCGGTATGTAACGTAGAAACAATTTTAATAGCATATATGATATAGTGACTATAGTGAATAAAAAGTGGTGAGTTAAGTGGTGACTAGAGTAAAATGTGATGGCTTTATTGTTGTTATACTAAGGGCCTGTTTGTTTAGTTTTTTTATTAAGTCTCTTAACATTAAAGTATCTGTCTAGATATATGTTGTCTGTTTGTAGATGTATATATGATTGTTTGTTTTGTGTGCTGAATAGAGTGTCTTTAATTAAAGAAATCACTTTTATACCTTAAAAACAAGTTACGTTAGATTTATTAGGGAATAAATTGGCCCAAGCCCGATTTGTGGGCTTATTCCCTAATAAGATTATAGGTGAAGAAGTGGAGGGTAAATATGTAAAATTATGATTTAAGTCATGGACTTAATATGAAGACTCTCTCCCTCTTTGCTTTTCCTAGAAAGTCATTTGTTAATTTTAAGCACAAAACAAACAAGCCTTTAGTGACTTAATTAATTTACCAATTTTTCAATTAAGACTCTTTAAGTCTTTATCAAACACTACCTAAATGATGGTGTGGCTTTGATATTATGTTGAGGGTCACGTTCAACGCAAAACTACTATTTATGTACAAAACTTGCAAAAATACAAACTAATTAGAATTTAGTATTATTAAATATTTTTATTTAATACAAAATGATATAATAGTCAAAAACACATTTGACTTTTTTTTGAAATTTTTAATTAAAAAAACATTTTAAAACCCCTTAATTTTCGAAATTAAAAAAAAATATTTTTATTTTATATGTTTTCATTATATACAGTTTTCGAAAGAAAAAAAAAGTGCATATGTGTTTTTTTTAATATTGTAAATCTCATATGTTTCACTCACACACCTCGCTTCCCATTTTTTGGCTTGAAATAGAAAACTGCACATATGTTTTTTCTGTACATTCTTTAAACTTCGAAATTTATAACCAAAAACATAAACATATATATATGTAACCTCTAAACTAATAACAAACCAATAACATAAATATATAAACAAAATTTGATATCAAATGAAATTCATACAAATGCAACTTGATAAATATATTATCTATGTTGTTAAAAAAACATGTGTGCATTTTTCCAAAAACATATGTGCACTGCTAGGCCCGATTTAGGGATTGCAGGCTGTTGCAACGGCACAAGGGCCCATTCTTTTGGCGACTCCGATTTCTAGATCTGAATGTTTGTATATAATGACCTTCGAAATGATTTGATTCAAGTAGGCGATGTTTTTATGAAGGTATACGTTTAAAAATGTTAGAAACTTATAACTCGAGTCACAGTAGTAAAGCATGGCTCAAAATTTTGTGTTTAACGAATGGGACCTTCCATCGGAGAAGATGACATTGTGAAAAAACCCAAAAGTTTTTTTTTATCTTGTAAATTACAACTTTAGCCCTTCTATTTTATAGTTTGACAAGTAGGCCTCAAGTTTAAATATTTACAAAAACTGTATTTTGTATGTTCAAACATAATTTTGATATAGATTGCCGTTGTCTGATGCTGTAAAAAATATTTTGAAGCTATAAATATATTTCAAGAAATACTATAGTTAATCTTTGGGACTTTGTAAATATTTTTTAAATGTTTTTTCTAAAATTCTATGGATTTTGTTTTGGAAAAAACCCAAGGTATATCCAAATTTGAAAGAAAAAAAGTATTACACAAACTACTATTAACTTGATTATAGAAACTAGTGGCATAAACGTATAATCAAATTTAGTTAAATAAGTTTTTTCTGATGTATATTGTTCAAGGGCCTAGAATGTAATACGACACAGGGCCACTAAAATTCACGAGACGGCCCTATGTACACGCTACACTTTCTCTTCAAATTCATTAGAACATATGAGTACCCTTGCAAGAATATATGTGCACGCCTTTCGATAACATGTATACAACTTCTAAAATTACAAGTGCATTCATTGATCATCTTCATCACACGTCGTATTTTCTATAATTGAGTCATCCTCTTAAACAAATATATAAAAACAAAAATAAAACTAATTATATCAAATAAGCTTAACAGCTAAAAGAACACATATGCACTATCCATATACAGTGACGCCACGACTCAATCATAAGAATATTTAATTTATTTACTAGCATAGAATTATAAAAGCAATTAAACATCTAGAAAAAGCAAACATATAGTGAGCCGTCACCACCACACCAAATGCTCTCGGAAAACGGAATGTGATGGCACTTGACGGCGCTAGAAATGTGGTGTTATGGAGGGAGGGGTGTTTTTGGTGTTATGAGGTGTTCTGGTGTTATGGAAAAGTGCTGATGTGGCTGCACTTTTCCCATAAAACCAAGTGTTGTTTGGTTCTGGACGAAAGGAGTAGTGACAGAATGGTAAATGGGGGGGGGGGGGGGGTTAGGGGGGGGGGGCACGGGGGGGGGGGGGGGGGGGGGGGGGGGGGGGGGGGAACGTGTAATGAAATAAATTAAAGTAATGTATGAAGCAATTTACGATCAAGAATTATGTTTGGTTGTTTTGATATAATAGAATGTAATCGATAATAAAAAGACTAAAATAGCCTTTGGTGATATATTTTTTTAGTTTGGTATGTAGTTAATAAAGGTCTTTTATGTAATTATGATTCCATTACATGATGTAATGGAAAAAAACAAGGGACCCCTAATGAATGAAAATTGTGGTTTTTGATGTAATGAGTGCTTACATGTAATGAGTCATTGCATTCCGTAATTGTAAACAAACAAAATTTTTCTCTTTCGTCGTAATGTTCTTTTTCATTCCTACTCTTATTACGATGTATCAAACACTACACAACTTGATGGCACATGGGTTACTAGTGCTCTAAAAAGAAATAATTGTTATATCTTGTAACCCCCCCCTCCACCCTCTCTCCTCCTCATATGTACCCTAGTTCTTCATAGATATCATACTATGTGGATGTGTAATAACACTCACGCTCATACCTTCGGACATGCTTGCTTGATTTCTCACACATCTCATAAAACTACTTTCACTTGTTTATTTCAAAAACTAGAACGTAATTATATGGTGAACTTTTTTTGTCCACTAATGTTAATAAGAAATCAATATATTATATGTCAAGATCATTTATTGGGTGTCTCGTAACATATTAGGCGAGAAAAAATTGAAGAATCAACGAAAAAAATCAAATAAAAGCACATAAAGGTCATCTATGTGCTTTCTAACCAACTCAATTAAAGGAATAACCAATAGTGAGACCACTTCACACACCAATATAGTCAAACAAAACTTCAAGTAACATATTGGATATGTGTGATTGTCGCAAAATTAAAATCAACCAAACACCTCATATGGACCTCAAAGACAAAGGAAAACATAAAAGACACAGATACATGCTTACCAAAAATAAGGCCTGCACCAACATAACCGACTGCAGAACAGTCGGGTTAGATCTCGCGCGTTTGTCTTTTTTACATAAAAAACATAACCACTACTCTAAAGACGACGCCACAACTATTCGGATTCCTCGATTGTTGTTTTTTTCTAATCGAATATTTCACTTGTTAGATCTCATGCGAATTAGATGAGTGTCGGTTTATGAGCAGTTGAGAGAAAGAGATTGTGAAAGTTGAGAGAAAGAGATTGTGAAAATACTGGATAAGAAAAAAAGTGGCTAGGGTATTTAGAGAGATTAAAGACTTTTCACTATTTCAACAATTGTAAAAGTCTTTTTTACAATGTAATTCAAAGCACATACGGAATTTTGGGTGCGTTAGGTATGTGTATATGGGAATGGGGTTATGGGTTTCATAGTGATTAAAGATGTTTGTTTAGTGGGCCCAAGAATGAAATGAGTATATCATAGTCATAGACTCATTACTCACCAATTTGGTGTCTATGAAATCCATTCCGTGGGCCCATCTCTTTTCCATTACAAAATTCAAATATATATACATTTTTTTCATATCATATTTTGTCATCCAAACATAAACAATCGTAATCATACACTTTTTCATATCTATTGTCATTCTACCCCATATCAAATCCGATACCAATTGTGATTCCTAACAACAAACCAAACAGCCCTTTGAGAAATGCTTATGATGCCCTTTTTGCCTTTTATTTAATATTATCTTGTTTTATTTATTTACAAAACTGCTACATTCAATTTTGGCCATTCATTAACTAATCTCAACTTTTGATCAAACATATCTAATGGTTCAAATTCATTTTAAGTGGTTTTATAAGTTTTGTAAAAAAAATATTCCGCATTGAACTGCCTACATTATACTGAATAAAGCAAAGAATATTTAAAAAAAGTAAAAGTAATTATCTCCATCTCCATTGTAGCCGTATAAATTAAGAGAAAGCGAAAACCAATATTTGTTCTGCTTTACTGTCCAAAATCACATCATGACAGTTGTATTTGTTTGATTACAAAAATAAAAGTGTCATTTTCAACTTCTAAAAACAAACCAAACACCTACACTAAACAAACCTGACCCAAAAATTAACAACCCAGTAAATAGAAACTACTAGTAACTCCAAAGCCCAACCCACTACCATTTAAAGTCAACCCCACACCTAACAACCCACTTTTATAAACATCCACACACCAAAACACACACTTAAAAAAAAAACACTCACACACACAAATGTCAACCGCCGCCTTCACCACCACACCAACCACCACCACCTTCTTCACCACCACAAACCACCGTAACAATCTGTCAACCCCAATCTCCGTCACCTTCACTAACAAACCCTCATTCAAAACCCTAGTTTCACACACCAAAAATGTAAACACAAACCGTCGTACAACCATCACATCATCATCATCTACCGACTCAGTTTCTTCACACTCCGCGACGTCGTTTCACGGCACGTGTTACGTAGTCCGTGACAATATAGACACTGATCAAATCATTCAAGCTGAATACTGCACATTAGTTCCAACAAACCCTAACGAATACGAAAAACTCGGTTCCTATGCACTCATGGGACTACCAGATTCATACGAAACTCGGTTCGTTGAACCAGGTGAATACAAAACAAAATATTCAATCATAATAGGTGGAGATAACTTCGGGTGTGGTTCCTCGCGTGAGCATGCTCCAGTGGCGCTAGGGGCTGCTGGAGTGGCTGCGGTTGTGGCGGAGAGCTACGCGAGGATTTTTTTTAGGAATTCGGTTGCGACTGGGGAGATTTATCCGTTGGAAAGTGAGGTGAGGATTTGTGATGAGTGTAAGACTGGGGATGTGGTGACTATTGAGCTTGATAATAGTTTGTTGATTAATCATACGAGTGGGAAGGAGTATAAGCTGAAGCCTATTGGTGATGCTGGCCCGGTTATTGAAGCTGGGGGGATTTTTGCTTATGCGAGGAAAGCGGGGATGATTCCGGCTTAGAGTGACTTTTGAGGTATTCAATTACTCGTTTTATCCGAACACGCCTAAGTAGTGCTCTAATCCTACCTTTAGGGATTTATGATTTTATCATTAGATTATTAATCCTTGAGTAGCTATCATTGATTGGAAAACATAAGTCTTTAGGTGGTTTTAGATTAAGGTATGATTACCGCGAGTAGACTACACTGCAATGTGAATACATATTGTCATCATTTGTGTATAACATGTTTAAGTTAGTTCGTCTCTTGTTTTAGTTTACCTTAAAATTTTCTGATATCTATATTATTTGGTTTTAATGTAGAAATGAAGTTAAATAACTCCATTCAGTGTAACCCTTGTATTCGTGTGTGATTTAAACTAATTAATATTATACATGCATAAATCACTCATCAAACTTCTAACCTACCCAAATCAATCATTTTTCGCATCAAGGATTTAAACAAAGAAAAAAATCAATCATTTGACGTATGCATTTGTTGACACACCTTATTTCATATTGTCCTGATGTATATTCGCGTAATTATACAGCCCTTGTACGATACAGAATCAGGATCTGTCAATCAAGCATCATAACTACACTATACGACATCTCTATGGCAAGGGTGAGAAGTGGTTAGGCTGTATCTATACTACTTATACACTTACCTTGTGCAGTATGTGATTAAGTTTGATTGAATTGATTTAAAGGATTCTAGGTACCAGTTATGCTTATGAAAGTTATTTTAACCCTTACACTATTTGAGCTAGGCACGAGCTGATTTACCCAGTGTTGTAAAAAGCGGGCTAGGCGGCCGCCTAGGCGCTAGGCGGGCATACACCGCCTCGATTTATGGCTAGGCGGTCAAACATCCGCCTAGGCGGAGCTAGGCGGTCAACGAAGTCAACAAAAGTCAACATTTTTTAACTAAAAATTAGAGGTTTTCTTTCCCATATGCCCGACCCATATTAATTTTAACATAACATCTTAACACAAAAGAATAACCATCAATTGTAAACACAAGGCCATGAGTTTTTTTTATGAAATCCGAACCAATGGAACAATATGGACAAGATGAGAATCAAGCATCAATTTGATAATAATGTTTGAAGTATTTGAAGTGATATGTTCACGATTGAAGTTTATAGTACTTGAATTGTTATATTTATTTGTCTATTTTGCTACTTCAAACTATGTGAACTTCGAATTATTTGAAATTAGAAGTATTTTGTTATGTTATACATATTATTTATAATATTTATATACATAAAATTCCAATACGCCTAGGCGCCGCTGGATTTACCTACTATAAGCTTTTTGATTGGTTGAAATTTAGAAGGGGACAATAAATATGGGATGATGGTAGTAGTTCTTAAAAATTAATCGAACCATATATCTGTCATTGGCAAAAATCACCTTTGGTTTTATCCTTCCATAATCCATATTGATTGGTGGAGAGGAAATCTGTTGATTGCTGTTGTTGATGGGTTGTATGATTATTGTGAGCAGACTACACTGGTATAGACTGCACTGTCATATAACTAGCATGTCACCATATGTGTACTCATGTTCACCTTGGTCACTTAATTTCTGCTTACTTTATCCTTTTATGTATTTTTTGTTATTAGGGTTAAATATACTAATCAAGTTAATTCACTCTTGTTGAAAATTTGGAACATATGTGTGCGAGTAAAACATAAATATTATATAATGCGTACAATGTCTATCAAACCTACCCAAGCTTGTTAATTTCTCATGTAGATTAAGGATTCAAGCAAAAGTAAACAAAAAAGTAATTGCTTTAAAGGTTTGATAAGTGATATATGTATTTGTAACCTTGTTGGTTAACTCGCACATAAACACACCTAGCTTACAGCGGATAGTAGTGCTTTGACTTGATTTATATGTTTTGACTGTTTATAAAAATAGTACGGCTAGAGCTTTTTGCAAAGCAGAATGAGGGACTTAGTTGGACTTAAGGTACACATATGTGGCATCATATTCATGTCATTATGATGTATACCCGCGTAATCATACGAATCTTGTATGGTTTAGAATATGGAACCAACGTTCGACCACCATAAACTTACATTCCCATCATACGGTGTCGTGGTATGATCACATGATACGGCCTTCCATTGGCGACGTGAGAAGAGCCATATCTATTGGATATGGTGATCCACCTTATAGATGATACCCACTTACATTATGTGGTAGAGTTTGTTTAAATTGACTTGCAATACCATGTCTTGCAATAACCTCATTTAATAGGATTGAATGAACATATAACGACTCCAAATATTATTTTTTAATCAACCTAGTATTCTGTAACCGAACCATGATATTATAGTCAATTAAGCTGTCGGGCCCTACCCACCGACCCGCTTTTATACACTGTCCCTTTGTCAAGCTCCACCACCAAACAACTAACAATGGTGGCTGTTGTTCTTTCACAACCACCACTTCATTTTACTTCACCATAATCCACCGTCACAGTTCACAACCACCACCAGCCTTCAGCTTTGATCTTCACTCTCAACATCCCTAAGATGTGGCTGTATGTATGTATACTTGCATAAATTGTCTTTATGCTAAGTGAATGCATGCACCAAATATTATTAAAATGTTGATGCGATGCAAAGTGAGATATATTTGTGACTTGATTAGTTGAACGTTAAAGCCATAACTGGAGGTCAATTTGAATAAACTTCAGTCTGTAGATGTGTTTTGATGTCTCAAAGTTACACCCAGTAGAACCTTGTTGAATTGGTTATTTTGTGTGCCCTCATTTCTGTGGAAGACTTACGACTCTCCCACACGTAGCTTAGGTTTATCGTATCTAGCATTAATAGGCTGTGTTTAAAAAAGCGCGCATGAGGCAGATGCACTACCCTATTGCATCAGACACACCCTGATGCATTGCGATTACGGGATGCGTGGTGAGGGGCACGCATCAGCTAATGCGTGCATCGGTGCTTTTTTGCGCATCATGTACTTGGGCCTTATAAAGTAAAATTGGTCTTACTAATGTGTATTGGGCCTGCTTTTAATGGGCTTTACTTTCAAAGAGGAGCTTGGGATTGATGTTGGGGATGATGAAAATGACTTCTATTTAGTCTTAGTTAGAAACACAAACCTTTCCATGGATGCTTTTGATTTGCTTTTAATTATTCAAAAAGATAACACTTATGATTTTTTTCGACTTTTTATGTATTTTAGCGATATGAAATTGTGAACTATGAAAATGCATGGTTATCTTTTGATAGTAAATGTGGTATTATTGTGTTTTGTGCACTATATATAATTTACAAGTATTATTTTATAAAGTGTCGCCTCAAGTACGTGATGCGCGCGCTTTCGCCTCGGCGCCTCGCACCTCGGCTTTTTTGACCCTTATTGCATCGACGCGCATCGTGCTTTTTAAAACCCAGTTAATAGGTTGCTGTTTGTATGTTTGTATTGAGGTCTTTCTATGGTTATGCTGAGTAAATAATACCCGATGTTCTCAATGCATTCTACAATGGTTCACCCTAAGAAATCATAGCTCCGATGATCGCATATTTGGATAACAATCCAAATGAATCTTATATATGACATTTGTTTGATTTTTAATCATACATAGGAATATGGGATCATATTACATCCAAAGTTGATACATGCTCGTGTTTATGGCATCCAGTATAGATTCCAAATATATTATTCAATCTTGTTATCTATTCTATTATAGACTTGTGAGTTTACGGACATTTGGGTCACATTGTTCATCTAATGATACCAAACAGTTATTTGCAGGTCACTGTTTTCTCTTCGTGCATCGACATCTTTGGGTCTGTGGACAATAATATCTTGAAGCCAGGCAATGTAGGTGAAAAAATTGTGTTTCCGGATTCTATTTTATCTACTTTTTGACTTGATCAATGTTTTGGTGTCGTAAGAGATTGTCCACAATTCCTGTTTTTATGTGTTCACTTGTAAAATTGACTTGTACTGCTAAAAAAATAAGAATGTTTGCTTATTCCTTGTGAAACCATGATGACCATTGCTTCTTAGCGTGTAATTTGAGATGATTTTCCAATGTTAGTTGAGACTTCTGTGACCAGTTCTATTTGGTAACCAGTTGTTCCATGGCACAAGCTGCAAATTTTGTGACCAGTTTTATTTTTACGAAAATCAATGAGAAAGCATTTGCAGAACCTTTCAATATCTACAAAATTTTAGCATGTTCACAGGCTACAAATTCAACCACACACTGCATGGCTTGTAGCACTTTTGAAACTTGAAACTTCTATGTATCCCTTGGCACAAGTATCTTGTCCAATTATGGTATTGTATTACTGGCGGGCAATATGATTTTCTAAGTTGTTAGAGATACATCTTAAGTTGGGGCATTTTTTTAGCATGGCCCCTGCAAAGGATGCCACCCACAAATCGAAAAATGGCAAAAAGAACTTCTCCACACCATCATTAGATGTGAGATTTAAGAAAGAAAATAATCAAGTTCTTAACTGTTATATTATGATGCATCATAATTTAGTAGAATTAACAAATTTACCGTCAATGTACCATGTAAACAAGTGCTTAATTTGTAAACAAAATAAGGATAAACAATATCGTACATTAACACTTTGATAATACAAAACACCTTACATGTAGTTATAGCCAAAGTATATATATTAGTATCTTAAAGTATTTGAGGTATAACATGATAACCGTACTATTAAATTGTCACTTTAGTACCTGCCTCAGTTAGATCAATAACTCCGTTAGTTTATATCAACGACAAAACAAACGTTAAAGTTAGTCACGTGAAGTATTGGTGATACTTCGTACTACAGTAATAAATTTGGTGCGAAAATTACCTAAGTAACCCTTTGGAAAACGTGATGTCCTGCAGTAACCTAATTTTTTTTCGAAACTAACCTTTTAAATCGCGCCCCATATGTAGCGATTTTCTCGATCGACACGTGTCACAACGTGATTCGTGAAAAGCATTTACTGGAAAAAAAATTACACGTAGGATGATCGCGCCTGGCTTAGAGTGATTGATTTTTTTTTCTCGTGGGATGATCGCGCCGTTTTGATAGCGATTTAATTTTTTTTTTCCTTCATTTATTTTAGGGTTTTGTTACATATGGTTTGTGTTTTTGGAAAATGTTGATCCCGGCTATCTTTGCGCATGTATTTGCATACCGATATGTAGTTTTAAAAATTCTTTATTTGCTAATTTGTGTAGTCTCTGATGAGCTCTACATAGTGAATTAAAATTTATTAAAAATAGTTTTAATACGCATAAGATATGATGCTGCAAAGTGTGTCACTTTGGCATTTAAATTTTTTTCTGTACAATTGTATAGCTATATTTTAGTAAATATAAAAGTTGTAATTGAAAGCTTAAAATTAACGGTAGTCATTAAAAGCATTACAACATGAGAACCACCAGATTTCTAGTAGTGTACATAGCCAACCTTATTTAGACGATATGAATGAAAACATAAAAACAACAACAAACAACGACATACATGGTTAGCAAACTGGTGTTAAGCAATAATGCTTTTACATGTCTTTGTAGTTCGTCATCAGTTGTCGCTTTTCTTCCATGCTCCTTAGCAGCTCATCCCTGACGCTTTTCAAGTGTACACACTTTTTCATGTCCGCCCCTGTCATGCATCCTAGGGCGTACCTACCATAGTCGATAAGTGGGTGATCGTGCAATACCATCAGATTGTTAATTTCTACCCTACGATCTGTAAACCTATCAGCAAAGCGATGCATCAAGGCTAAAATTTGTTCCTCCAAAATAGCTTCTTCATCAAGTGCTTCTTGTAGTTTCGTAAGGACAGTTAACCTAACTTGTTCTGGGTTACTAGCCATGGTAGAAAATGAGAAGATACAATTAATAAGTTGTGTGAATGATAAATTTGGTTGTGAGTAAGAGTCCTCAATTTATGTGTGTATATATAAGCAAGAATTTGACTACATTTATACTCAAAAGTTATTGAATTTAAAAAAAAATCTGACGAATTGTCAGATATTTTCCTAAATCGCATGTAATATTAAGTGATAGACAGCATTGTCATTGAGTTGTCTAATCTGTTGTAGTAAAAAACATGTGTGTTGTCAAATCAAGTCCTAAATCGCGTGTAATTTTAAGTGATAGACAGCATTGTCAGTGAGTTGTTTTATCTGTTGCAGTAAAAAACATGCGTGTTGTTAAATCATGTCCTAAATATTGTAAAATGTTCATTGATAAATAACACTGTCATTGAGTAGTCTTATTTGATGCAGAATGAATAACAATCACTTTATTCAAATATTCCATTGAAAAAATGAATACATGGTAAATAAACCACATAAAATCTAGTAAATTGGCAACCTTATTTAACACAATTGAAAAAAAACAACAAACAACAACAACACACATGGTTGGCCTTGTGGTCTTCAGCAACATCATTATATAGTCTATATTGCCATGTAGCTGTTAATGAAGTTTTGCTTTGCAGAAATGCTCCTCAACAATTGTTGTCTTGTTCTGAGTATGTTGTTTGTTGTACGGATATCCGCTTCAAGTGTCATTAGTAGAGCATGTAATCCGTAGCTATTAAGGCTCGTTGTAGGCATACTTTGCAACATTGTTATTTGTACCTCACGGATACGCATTTCCTCTGAATAACGAGTTAAGTTGCACAACAACTGATGTGCAAGTATTTCCTCAGCTTGAATCTCTCTTTGTAGTTTTGAAACAATTGTTTGACGTGCTTCATTTGCCAAATAAGCCATATAGTTTGTTAGTGGAGAGAAGAAGTGTGTGTGAGAGAGACAAAAGTCTAATGTAGATGATAGCATAGTTGATATAGAGGAAATAGTATGGTCAGTCTTTATCAATAGACTGAAATAGTCAAAAAGACTGACAAATCTCGTACATTTATAAGAGATAATAGACATTTTCATGGATTGGTATTTATCAACTATCATTGACTTGTTTTATTAAGATCGGTACTTAATTATTCAATTGATAGAAAAAAGGAACAAAATGTGTACATTGAACAGACTTTGTTAATACATATTGAGTTACATGAATATTAGTACATATGATTCTTCAAATGTTTACGTTGAACTTCTTTTTATTTTTTCGTTTTTGCATTTGATGTAGATAGCTTAGATCTATCTTTGGTTCTTCCATAGAGCCATTGTTGGGAATCAGCACCGAGCTTAGATCTATCTTTGGACATGATACATTGGTTTCCTTGTCTTCAAAGGGTTGTCCATGCTAGGAGGAATAGCTTTCTGAATATTCTGCGGAAATTCCCATTGTTGCATATTTCCAAGGAAATGAATTGATTCCGAATAAGTGCCTTGATATTTTGGTTTTTTAAACCAATCTGTACATATTGGACATAATCCGTCAAACCCAAAAACCGTGTTACAACTATTACGTGACCACACGGAAGCCCTGAAAGCTACCATTTACGACATTCATAAATGCCTGTTTGTAAGTTGACTTCACGAATATACTGACCGTCTGAAACTTGATATTGATATTCGTTAACACCTTTAACAACCCATTTCATGCTTTTCATGCTTTTTTGCCACTTTGTGTGCTGCTCAGTCAGTTATTTTGTATGTCATGTTTGCTAAAATAATACATAAACAAGAATCAATATAGCAATTGTTATTCAAAGAAAATAGTTGTAGATTAGGTGTAGAGAGAGAATAATACCAACCAGTTGTCGGCGTTGATAGTACAATTGTTGCACCATCGCACGATACGTCTTCGCTAACTTTAACACGGGCTCTTACTAATCAGTTCTCCTGGAGGTTCATCTACACCAAGTTTTTCTCCAGGAACTTCATCGACTCCAATTTCTTCTCCAACACCCTCCACACCTCCAATCCATTATGGGGGATCACCAAGCAATACAGAGTGCTCAAACTGCAAGCACTTGCTTGGAAGGATAAAGGTACTACATGCAACACTGGAAATGTATATGCATCCGGAACAACACACACTTAATTCAGCTTCACTACTTCACGATCTTAACAATGACATGGAAAAACTTGGTCTGGAATAGTGTGTAATTTGGAAGTGAATTTGTATGCTTCATTTATGGATATTCTAATGTATTAATTTTCTGTCTCGAATAAAATGTAAGTGTTTCCTTAAAGATTACAAATTTAAACACAAGACATAACTCATTCATTGAAATAAAAATACATATTACATAAATTAAACACAATACAGAATTGTAAACACAATACGGAATTTTAAACACAATACGGGGTTTTAAACAAATACATAAAATAATATAACAACACAATTAACTAAATTTGTTGTATCCAACCAGTTTTATCCTGATTTGTTTTTCCAACATTGCCGCCTTCAACAACAAATCATTGTTCATCTCGTAGTCTAATTCAGATTCTATTTTCAGAAAAATTTCAATCAAAGCACGTTGCTCCAGTGGAATGTCTCTGCATTCCTCGTATACTTTCCGCAATTCATTTTTAGCTGTAGATGCGTCATTAAATTTGTGGGCTAAGTTCATCATCGCTAACTGACTACCTCGATCCTCCTGAATTTGTTTTCCAACCATAGCTTTGATTTGATCATAAGAATGTGGAATCGAGCACGCCATTAAGATTTATTATTAAAAATGTTTGTGTTTAAATTTTTTATATTTGAAGGGGTATTTATATGTTTATAAAAAAATGATGAAACAATTGTCAGAGACTTGTCAAGTAAATGATTATATGTTGTCATTGAATTGTCTAATCTGCCAGTGAATAGTAACAAACTAGTACTAAATCGCGTAAATAATTCAGTGATAAAACCTTTGTCAGGGACTTGTCAACTCAATGATTATATATTGTCATTGAATAGTCTAATCTGTCATTAAATAGTGGAAAACTAGTAATAAATCGCGTAACTAATTCAGTGATAAAACCTTTGTCAGGGACATGTCAACTCAATGATTATATATTATCATTGAAATGTCTAATCTGTCAGTAAATAGTAAAAAACTAGTAATAAATCGTGTAAATAATTTAGTTATAAAACAAATATCATGGACTTGTCCAATCAATGTTTGTATACAGTCATTGAATTGTCAAATCTGTAACATAATTATCAAATCATGTCATAGATCGCTATAAATACTTAGTGATGATGCCATTACATTATATATAACTTGTCGATACATTCATAATACAACATTATCTCAAAAATCAAACATATCAATAGACACATATTCAAAAAAATTCAAATGTGTATTACATTTTAATTTGTTTGAGGAACGCGTCATTATGTACGATGATATGACATACTCAACGTTACTTGGATTTGTTGTGAAGAGATTCAATTTATATCCTAATATCCTGTTCAATTTATCGTTTAACCTCTCTGTAATTGAAAGGGATATTATAAACGACGAGGATGTCGAATTTTTTATTGATTGTGCTACTAATTCTTTATATGAAGAAATACCACATTTGTATGTTCGTCTTCCCAAAGTTAAAGCAAGGATAATACCAGGGCCAACGGGTATTCTACAGAAGGCGATGATGCGAAAAAAGCAGACGTTCAGGCAGGTGGTCATGAAAACATATTGACGTATGTCAAGAAAGTAAACGAATGTGTGTCTGAAGATGATCATTTTACGGAAGGCCCATGGCTAAGCGTGATTGTGCATCTTCATGAACAAGGGGTCATTGCATCTGGTTGTCTTGGCGATGTGGACAAATTTTTTAAAAAAGGAAGCTTGAATTAGTAGTTGGCGTTGTCAAGAGTTGTACGCCAAATTCGTTGGGAGACATGACAGTTACATTAAAAGATCCAACAGGTAGAGTGGGAGGTACGATTGATTACAAAGTCTTTCAAAACGAAGCTGATGGTTACACAAAGTCTATCAAAGTCGGATCTGTTTTGATACTTCGTAATGTTTCTGTCTTTACCCCAAAACCATCACAACATTATCTTAACATTACAATCAGAAACATTGTTAATTAGTCTTTTAAATGTTTATTTTCACATTATGTCCGTTTATGTTTTTTAATCAAGATGTATTACAACAATTATCATCAATTGTAATGTTTTTTTTAATGTTATGTCTGCTTATTATTGGTTTATCAAAGAAATATACAATATTTTATTTCACACAAAATGATACAATTTCAACATAAACTATATACAAAAACAAAACTAATCATAACCACATTCTCTAGTATTCTCGCACCTAGACAGATAAAAACATTGACACATGTTATTTCTAATTGTCTCCCAAAACTCTTGACTATCACCCGTCACTGTCGGCTTTCTATCTGAACACAAACAGGAGATTAACCAACATGTGATGACTCCACAGTCGAAGTTAGATTGTTGAGGGACATCTATACCCAAACCATGATTGTATGAAAATTGAAAATAATATGGTCCCCTAGTTTCATTGAAACAACCACGCCCTTGCAAAATGTTATTAACCACGGGTGTCCAACGTTGAATTAGGTTCCATTACATATTATTTCTTCCCCGTCGGCAGGAGTTTTCAAACAATAACATGATGAAATGGGTAAGTCTATTTACCACCAGTGACCTATGATTTCCTCCAAACATGTATGCGGCGGGGGGAGGCATATACACCTACAAAGATATAAAAAATAAATTATGTCAAAATAAATAACTTTTTAAATACTAATCAACATAAATTGTACTAAAAGTTTTTATTTTAAAACGATATAGTAAGTAACGATATAAGTACCCAATTAACATCATTCCATGTTGGATACGAACGTGTTGACCCACCCAATGTTCCAATGGCGTGTTGGTCCGTCTCAATCAGAAAAAGTTTATTTTCCGGATGTACATTTATTGTATTCGTATAGGCCACTGTCCACGAGGCATTTTAGGCCTATTCCTAATTAATAGCTCCATCCATGAGTTCATCTGTTGATTCGAAACAAAGTAACAAAATAAATAGATGTTATTGGCTTAAAATATAAATAACTTTCGTATTAAACTTGTATTAATAAACTTACCTCTCTGGACAACCAACCCACTAGAGTATTCGAATCAATATCAGGCATACACAAATATGGAACTAGTTGTTGCCAAAAGGTAACTGGAACTAAATAACCCTTTATATAACAATCTAAGTAAATATGATCGGGGTTATTTAAAAAATCCATGTAATTAACATAATTATCTCGCCGCACCTAAACAACCAAGTTAATAACCAATATCAATGCGCATACTTTCATGCGTTTATTTATTAATTTATATACAAGACTAGCAATTACCTTAGATATGTTCACGTTTTCATACACTAAGTAATTACTAGTGAATTGGCCACCCAAAAACATAACGTCATCGCCTCCTTTATTGTCATCATCTAAAGCATTCCCAAGATTCAAAGGTGATAAATTAGACCTCTTGACATTATTCTTAGTTTTATTACAACGTTGCTTGGGTAAAAATGTAGAAGGAAGTTGTTCCATGAATGGACTCCGTTTATAAATGCTAGGACGTTGTTCCCTCTTTCCTCAATTCAGTATATTCTAAAAAACAACAATTAATAAACATTTATTACTTCATGATGGTTAGTACCATATAATCATATTCGTATATAAATTTAGCATTACCTAATCAAATAAGCCAACAGCATCTTGATGCCTCCCAATAGGAGGTTTCAAATTTAGATTACCCATATAAGATGGGAACGAACTTTGCCAATTATAAGTACCAAGATGCGAGGGGATAGTGGGTTGCCAATAGGGAGTGGCCGAATGAGCCGGCATCTGCCTTTGCCAATTTGATGAACCAGGTTGCGACGACATTAGGGTTTGCCAACTTGATGAACCAGGTTGCGACGGCATTGGGGTTTGCCAATTTGTTGGCGTACCGATATTGAGGAAGGAGTTGCTATTTGGATGTGTCTGGAATGATCAGGGACCACCCTGTGGACACCTATAAAATACAAACTTAAATTATTTACTTATTTTTCCTTATATTAAATGCACAAAAATTATACCTACATGCTTGGGAATTCACTTAAATCGCTTATCCCATAATGTTGGCTGACAATGATCGGTCCTTTATTTGCTTGTCGCACCTGCTCAACATTCATATCCTCCTTAAATTTACGTACTTTTTCATACGTTTCTTGATGATCAACTTCTTTTTTTCTAATTTCCTTAATATCTCTTTTTTGTTTTTCAAGATCTCTTTTTTTCCTCAAATTGTCGATAGAATTCTGAGTGAACTTCATACATATTTTGACGGTTTAAATGACGAGGTACTCGTTCAGATTGACCAATACCGTCGTCAAAGTATTCCCCACTAGAAATCCACTAGTCCGATCGAGCCTCGGTCTCGTCTGGTGTCAATCTTGCAGCAGGCATATTTCCCTTAAAAAGAAAATAAGGAAATTAATTATGAATTAAATAACATAATCAACTTAATAAACTATAAAATTAAATCAAACTCACATTAATAAAAACCATTAACCATGGTTCCTATAAACTTCCCCTTTTTTTCCAAGCAGCAACTCTAGGATACCGATTGTAACGATTATAATATTTAGTCGCCGTTACTCGGAAAGACTCCAAAATCCAAGTCTATAAAAAAGACATTGCTTCAATTATTTTATGTTATACATATAACTTAAATGCCCAATTAAATATTATAAACTAAATTATGACATACCTTGAATGCCCAAGTATATCCAAAGATCGAATACGATTTCTTATCAATTTCAGTTGTAGGCTGAGTGGCATATAATTTCGGCCAACGTCTAACGTTTGCATTCTTGAGTTGGGAGTACAATGTCGGCCACACATACGAACCCCAAGGATAGTTGTCCTAACCTACTCTATCATTTGCTAACCTTAACATCCAGTCAGGGATCCTACGTTTACCCTCCACACCTAATAAAACAAGCTGCAAGATGCCTAGACAACAAAGGCTAACAGCATCGTCGTCGTGTAATCTATCAAACAACTCGTCCTCAATGATTCTGAATACCATATTGCCTGTAATATGTTCCCCATCTAAAGATGACGGAAACACCCGTCTCCTAAAAGGAATAGGCAACTCACCGTCGTTATAGTCAGCCAAATTCTCGACCCCAAACCTTAAACCAGTAACCAGGCAAAATTCCTCTCTCCCAAATTGTATTTTAATATTATCAGTTATATAGTAATACAAAGGGACATTTTCATTTTCATCACCTTCTACCTCAAGTTGCTGACCTAACATGAAATGTATTAAGATACAATTCTCTGTCCAATCATTTTGATCTAATACCCAACCAAAACAAGATTGCCGAAATAGTGCTTCCCGTTTAGTGCCACTAATTTTTTCTCTAACTATTTTAAGCAACCTTAACTTACTTCTACAAGTAACAAGAACACGGGGTACCTAAATTAACAAATAAATAAATAACCATATATTACTACACATACAAACATCAAAAAATAAAATAGTGGATAATTTAAAATATAAATATTATACCTCGTAACCGCTCAAATCCATCGTATAATAAACAAGTAAAACACGAAGTCAACAACAAAACTCTTTAAAAAAATACCGCAGCAACACCACCTCAAAACCACCGCCAACCGCAATAATCCACAATGCAACAACAACAACAAAAGCTTCAAACTCAATCAAGTTACCAGAACTTCTTCAATTCAACTACTGTTTTTTAAGAACTAAAGATAGGCTTGTCTAGTAACTATATCACTTCTCATTTATATGCATAATCAGATTCGTATTTTAGAAAATAACAAAACACTACTGAAATTTGTAGTGATACATCATTTATGTGCTTCTCAAAAACAAAAAAAAATTAAAATTGGCATTATCGCTACAATCGGGGCGCGATCACCATTAATGGGTCTGACACCCCCGCTGCCAAAGGCTGACCACCTGACATCTTTTTCTCAATTTCGCTACAATCAGGGCGTGATTTACATTCATGACAAATTAGGGCTCCAAATTCAATTTGGTTAATTACTATGTTATCTAATATTGCGACACGTGTACATCGACATAATCGCTACAAACCAGGCGCGATTTAAAAGGTTACTGTAGGACATCACGTTTTACGATGGGCTATATACGTAATTTTCGCTAAACAGAATTCAATCGAACCAACGGGCCCAAATAGTTTCTTCATGTCACGCAATTTTTCCTACTATGACTCTATGAGTTATCACCAAGTCACAAAATGATTTTTTCATAATACAACAAATTGATGTCGATGCATGCAACAAAACAAAAAACCTATTTCTCATAGTCAAATTAGCACTTCCATTTTATTGTAAGTAGAGATGAGCTCCGGACTAGTACCACACCGAACCAACACCGTTTGGGTGGTACCATGGACGGATCTAATGTATAACAATTGGGGGCCGGTGCCCCCCATGGCTCGTCGAAAAAGTTGAGAATTTAGTGTAATTTTTTTTAATTTTGACCTTTTTTCGAAAGTGCCCCCTACTCAAAACTCAAATTGCCCCCCACTCACATACTAAAACCCAACATTCAACACTTTAAAACCTTATAAATCATTCATCTCTAAGTAACAATACTCGATTTATCATTTCGATCATAGTTTTTTCTTTCACATTTTATTGCTATTGTAAAAAAAAAATTGTTTTGCCCCCCACAAGCTATTTTCCTGGTTCCGTGTGGTACCGGTTCTTTTCCCGGCAAAAAGTTAGGGTACCGTTCCTGGAACCTAACCTAAACTGATTTACACAAATAATTAAAACTGATAACCAAACCGGTCTTTGGCTGGTCGTTTCTGTTAGACCAGTTAAGTCTGGTGTTTTGGTTCAGTTTGGTTCTCGGATGATTATGCTTAACCCAACACAACAATTTAGCACAAATAAGACCATCCATATATAAACTGATTGTATAACATTTACAATTATTTATTGAATTTGACCAGAAAAACCCAAATGCTTCCCGTGTTTAGATTATAACAAGAAGGTAACTATACAACCCATAAATACTTGTTTAGCCATTCTAATATATGTTTTTCTTCACTGGGTCAATTAGATTAATGAGCAATGTTATATCAAGCTAGAGGAAGATTATTCAGCCCATAAGTGCATACTTAGCTAGTTTAGTTTATGTTTGACTTCTCTAGGGTCAAATAACCAATATTACCAATTTTGAAGTAAGTTGATCCAAATGATTAGCAAGCACTTGCACTAGCAGTTACATCAATGTGATTGATACATACACCATATAAAACTTACATTAGCTTTGGTAGAATTACATACCTTTGTAAGCTTCCAAAACTCGTCATTCCAAGCTCCACGTCATGCACCATAGCCATCATTTTCTCCCTCAATAATCGTTGGAAATAATACAACCATCCGAGTGATCAGTGAGAAGTAGCATTTCGGTGTAAGGGCAGATGAAGAATGAACCATTTCTCCGGTAATCCCAAAATCATTTATGTGTTTTGAGCATGGGTCGTAAACTTTGATTTTGGTTAACTCTTCTTCGTATTCAGTTTCCATTATAGGTAGCTTAGAAATGGAGGGAGCTCCTGACGACCGATGTCTCTTAAACTATCTAGGAGGTTTACCTCCTTAAATTCATGGGTAATCAAATCAAATGACAATACACCGTGATTACAAACAATCCTATCATAAGCAACCCAATAAATAAACCTATATGTAGCAACTTGAGTTGACGATATAACTCTAATTGATTCACGAGGCATATCTATACTACACATAAAAGAGATTGATATATCTCTTCTATTTATTATTTAAGTAATTCATAATTATATGCACATTGTACAAACCGTCTATACTACATATTTAAGTAATACATATTTATATGCGCATTATACAAGCTAATACAACACGTCAGTTACAAAACTTGAATTAAATATTGTCATTATGATCATCTATTAATTTAATAAAACATGTTTAAAAATAATTAAACTTTATACCGAAGTCTAAAATTTAATATTAAATGCTGGTTGCACAAGTGAATTTTCGAATTCAACGTTTCGTAAATATTGCTATCATTATCGTAAAGTCATTAATACAAAAAAATATGTAATCAAAAAACATCGCTCGCAAAAAATTTGATTACATGGTACCCGCCGCCGCATTGCGCGGGTACCCTGCTAGTTGCTGCATGGTATCATCTTTCAAGTCTTGGAACTCGATGTAAATATTCCAGCTTGCCACTTCATGTTATGCATATCTTTCTTTTGGAAAGACATTCCAACAATAGTTGGATCATAAGTTGAAGGACAGACCCCAAAACCAAAATGAGTCATTTTTTCAGAGGAGCTGGTGAGCACACATGGCACAACAATACCAACCGATTTCCTGACTAAAGGGTTCCAAATAACAACCATCTCTGTTGGCCAGTTCTTGTAACCATGCAAACATCACAAGCGATGGTCCTATTTTTAGAAGCAAGTGGAAATTCATGATCAAGGCATTGTTTAGTGAACCATTACAGCCATAAATAGAAACCATAATTTGAAGCTTAAAAGCTGATATCTAAAGAACAATTTCAAACCAATGTTATAATAAAGGTCAAAAAAGCATCTGACCTCATTCATGCAATTAAATGTCAAATTTTAGCATGCATATGATGATGGTATATACCATTGTTTATGTAACAAGATTTAATTTAATAACAGATTGCTATGACATGACTTCCTTAATGCTGACAAATCTGCCCTTCTCAATTGAAAGTTGTGCTGCAACACCAATAGCCACTGCAGTCAAGCCGTCTTGCAAATCAACAGCCGGAGTTTTCTTCCCGTCAACCTTGACTGCTGCCAAAAAATTTAGGTGTTCCAAGTAGCTTGAACCATGGTGCAGCCCGTCATATCTATCATATCAAAATAGTGATTAGTAACCTACCCACATGGCAAATCATCGGTAAATGTAATGGGATTGATATTCGTATAGAGGTGGAAAGTTCGGCCTACTTATTATGGGTAAATTCCGGTTATATTTTGTAGAATAACGGGTCAAATAGGTACATATAAACAAAAGCTTAAGAGGAAACGAGCTGACTGTTGAAAGTCACCCAAAGCAGGCCCAAGTAAACACATGTATGAATTAGAAATTTTTACGGAGTAAAAGATTTTTTAGACAGAAAGTGTGTCCGGGTCAACCCAACCCCTGCTTTTACCCATGACACACACATTTGCCACCTCTAATTTGCTTTCCTATAAAAGATCAGGAAACATACTTGATTCGATGATCTTCAGCTCTCATGGTTCTAACACCATCTCTCCCTTCAATACGCAGACCATAACGAACAATATTCTCTGGAACAAAGGCCTCACCCTGAAAAACAACAGCCCAAAAGGTTTGAAATAAGATAGCAACATGATCAAAATGGTGTCAATTTGGTCATTTCACATATTCACTGGTATAAAGAGGGTGTGAATCTTTTTCGACTTTGACAATGACTTTGACTTTAAGTTAGTGATATTTACAAAACACTACAGTACTTGTTATACATATCAATTTAAAAGATTGGACATTTGTTGTATGTATACCATACCTTTCCATCTTCACCAATGACGGAAATTTCTTGCTCGTTTTTACTTCCTTCAGCAAACATACAAAGATCAAGCATGCCTCTTGCCCCATTGTCAAATTCAACAATAACATATGCATTATCAATGATATCAGGTACCTGTTAGACAATAGAATAGCACACGTTGAATCAGAAAGTGCATAATATTCCATTAAATGTTGACTTTAGAGGTCAAACTTGCCAATACTTAAGTTAAACAATGACAAATATCGTAGCTACAAACTCAGCATTAACGTATCTTCATTTGTATAATATGATTCAGGTTGAATTTGTTAGCTTAATATCTTGAAAATAGATAAAATATAAAGATTAGTTTGAATCTATGTTTAATGATTTTGACCCTAGAAGTCAAAATGTGCTACTTTTGAATGGTCATTCTAGACAGCAGACTAAAATATAAAGAACACAATACCTTGCCATCATAAACTTCATTTTTGTGATTTATATCAATGGCTCCAGAAGCCATTGCACGCACTGGATTAGCGCCTACAAACAGCCTCATCAGATCAAAAAAATGACAACATTTTTCAACAAGAGTACCTCCACTGTTGCAATTAAATCTGTTCCAGTTGTCCACCTATATAAAAAAACACAAGTGATCAAGAAAATTAATCATTAAAAATAAAAGAATAAGAATTAGATAAAGTTAAAAAGTATAAATAACTACCTTAACTAGAAATGGAAACCGATGTTCCCTAATTGAAACCATCTTAACTTGTCCCAATCTTCCACCATTAACAATGTCTATCAGCTTAGCCACTGGAGGCATGTACCTGTACTCAAGTCCTACTTGTACCAACATATCGGGTCGTTTTTTAGCAGCCTCTATCACCTGAATCACGGGCAAGATTAAGCCTTATTAATCATTTGTGTGCCTCATATTCGATTTTATTTATTCATATATCATATAAATGAAACACAGAACAAATGTTTGTACTGTGTAGGCGTATTAATGAAAATGGAACCCACAAAATGGAAAGATGGTTTATGTTAGAGAATAACTAACCTTTCTGCAGTCTTCCACAGTAGTGCATAAAGGCTTCTCCACAAGTACGTGATGAGTCTTTGGGTGGCTGATGATATCCATCAAGATTTGATAATGAGTCATGTTTGGAGTTGAAATAACCACAACATCACACAGCCCACTGTCCAGCATTTCCTTGTGTCCTGAAAATACCTGCTCAACAATCCGTGTGTTCAGTAAAAATTCAAACTCATATTAGAATATAGTGCACCAAAAGACCGTATAACGACTTAAAAACACCAAAAAATGGTCTAATAAGGGAGTTCATCTTTAAAGTCATGTGAGGTTATTGTGGACAACCTCAATCTGTTTATGTGCATTCTGGGTCACTTTGGGTTATACTTTATTGTTAACCAGCTAAATGAATAAAAAGGGAAAGAAAAATTTATATAAAATATTGCATTAACTATTTATAAAACTCAAGGAAAAACAAAAGAAAAGTGTTTGGAGTTCAGCTCAATCTACAACAGATCCATCTTGACCCGCTATAAAAATTTACCATTTTGTGTCAAGGGGAAAATGAACCCGTCGTGGAAACAAAATCCATACAAAAAATAGTCCTAATAAGTAACAAACACGTAATATGTGACGAATCACATAATAGGAATTTGTGGTTCTTTAAAGCTAAAGTCGTACGCTACTCATTAATAGAAGGCCGACATCACTGTCGGACTCTCACACAAAAGACAGATCCAAAGATTTCAGTCACTTCCGTTGCGTAATTGTCCAATACAACCTAAGTTTCTATATAACATCTCAAACTTTTAAGAGCATTAAAATATCTCCAATATTTGCCTTCAAAAATGACACTTTTTGCACTTCTCATAGGACCCATGCCAATCTTGTTGCCAATTCCAAAAAGAGTAATAAGGATTTGTTACCAATTATTCATGATCTTTTTAGTATCATTATAAACTTCATCATCATCACAATAATACCAAATAAAGATCCATTATTTTTCGAATTCTTATAATGAAATTGTTTTTGCGTTTTATAGGATTCGCTCCAAATTTGTACTCAATTTATGAAAGAACAAGAATCTATCTCAATGATTTATGAACATGTTACAACTTTTTACATTTTTTTAAGTTTTGCTTGCACCAAAGTTATGTGGAGCTCGCAGCAAATATGATCATACTTTCACTTCAAATCTTCAATGCTACTCATTATGCCACTCTAATAGCTATGAACTACTTGGTTATAGCATCCAACTTGCAACGCGCTCACAACTTGGACAATTTAGTGCTAAAGTAAGATATGTATAGTTGTAATTAGCTTTACCAAAACTAAATAAAATGGATAAAGCAAAATTTTGCAAGTTTAGTACAGTATATAACTGGTAAACAAGCGAAAGTGCTATCACGAGTAATTAATGAGTGAAAAAAAAGTACTATCACGAGTAGAATAGCGAAAATTAGATTTCTAGTAGATCAGTGAAAGTATAAATTAAAACCTTGTATGCTATTGATCAGAGTAAACTGCAAAATATGTGATGTCCTTGTGGTTAGCTTTTTTGGCTTTTATCATCCATGTCGCAAACTATTGATAACGAAGTCATCCCTGAAAGTGATGATTTATGCGTAACATTTCGCATAAATCATCCCTGACATGGATGGTTGCAGTTGGTGCATGATTTATGCAAATAGTTTACGTTATGAATGGCATCACATAAAACTTATTTTGCATGTTATGTTTACAGGAAAAAAAAAAAAACAAACACTTGCAATAAATTTTCAACTTCTTTTTTCACACCTTGCGTTACAATCAATGCATGCACCGATAAATTAGTAAGTCAAAACAAATGAACAACTTACCACATCTAGTCCATATACATTAACCAAAAACATCACGTGACATTCATGCTCTAAACACTTGTACAAAACACACAAACACGTACGTACCTTAATAGGCCAGCCAAAAGAATCAGCAAACTCTAGCGACACTTTTTGCGACGGAACATGTGGATCAGCGACACAAACAACCGTCGCTCCTTCATTCCTTAAATGAAACAAGTTACACAAATGTTCTCTTCCCATCATACCAACACCAATGATACCATATCTCACCATTTTCTTATTCTTATCAAATAGTTTCTTCTTGACCCCTATGTCAAGATCAATGTCTAAATCAATGTCACTTGTTTTTTTCGTTGTTGTTTGGTTACTTAATACTTGTGTTATACATGTTGGTTGTTTAATGTTTTTTTTGAAGGTGTCTGTGTTGTATGTGTGGTCATTGGTTGGTTTATATATGGGAGATATGGAATGATGCTTTGGTATCAATTTAATTGGTGAAGATTCTGTGAATAGTGTTTTTGATGGTATCATTAATAAAAAATTAATGTGGTTTAATGTTTTGGATGATTTTGTGGAAAGTGTGTGTGATGGGATTGGGATGATGACAATGTGAAGATGTATAAAGTGAGTATATGGGGTTACATTAGTAATAGTCAAAGATGACGTGTTACTCCGTATACTATATTCTATTATTTCTTTAAGGAAAGAAAAAGAGTTTTCTTTTATTGGCAATTTTATTACTCACTATAATAAATATCAAGTTATTAATGACATTTATTTGTTATCTACTTATTTACTTGTCTAGTTGATAGAATAGTGATTATATGACAACGAGAGCTACAAACTCGAGCATTGTACCGGCTTTGTTTTTCGATTAAAAAACTAAACTTTTGATTTCTTTGAGTTGAAGGTACAAAAATTCAGCTCATATTATGCTTCAATTTTAACACAAAGCTATATCAACGGTAAGATCTCAATTTGGTAAAATATTAGTCTAATCAAGTTTGTATAAAATTGTTTCAAAATACACGAATTTTGTTCTTCACAACAAGAAGAATACTTAAACATGCGACAATTTGGTCTCAAGTTAAAAAAGTTAATGTAAAGCAAATTTTTGATCCTCGTATCTGTTGGTTTGTGCTCATGTCATACAGATATTTATACAGCTAGAAATACGTGAGCCTACGGGGTCACTGTAACACCCCCAAATTGGGTCGCAGCGGAATAATGGTCTGGGGCGTGTTACTTCAATGATCAATAACACAAGATATATATAGAACGACCAAAAAGTTGTTTAAAAACCGATACATTGGATTTAACAAAGTATTTGTTACATAAGCCCGAAGCTTCACTTGTTCACTTGTTCAAAATACACGGATTTCTAGCC
>BQNB010028188.1:0-56906 GCA_026074375.1 Tanacetum coccineum | reverse complement strand
ATATTATATATATATATATTTTTTAAAGAGTGAAATTTCCTTAGGAAATTTTCTTAATTGCTCTTGTGATATTATATATTAGTATATATTATATCCGCGTATCAGTCGCGGCTTTGTTTTTGACTGGAGCATCCTTTTTTCTAGTCTTTTGTTGATCTCTATCTTGCCTGATTTTTTTAATGAAGTGTGAGAGCTTGCCCGCTCTTAACAACTCTTCAATCTGCTTTCTTAGCTGCACACATTCATCAGTGTTATGTCCTTTATCATTGTGGAACTCGCAGAACTTGTTGCTGCTTCTTTTTTCTACCGGGGTTACCATGGGCGTGGTGGTTTGAACTTTCCTGACTCAGCCGCGAAAATTTCTTTGGGCGTTCTGGTTAGGGGAGTAAACTTGTTGGACCCCCGCCCATCCTTTGGATGGTTTCAGAAGTCAGATCTCCGCTCAGAGGTGTGCCGTTTGGACTGGTCCTGTGGCTTCCAAGGAGTGTGAACTTTCTTTTTGGAAGCGGCAGCGGTTTCTCCCCGTATGAAAGCCGTAGTGGCAGTCATCATTTCCTCCACAGTCTTTGGGACGTGCTCACTGAGGCGTTTTTTCAATTCAGGGTTATTGACTCCATGCATGAATCCGGAGATTCGCATGCACTCAGAGGCTCCATTCATGCGTCTAGTTTCAATTTTGAAACGCTTTATGAATTCTTCAATGGTCTCCCCATCCCTCTATTTGATGTTGTGAATTTCTACTGGATTTTTTACATACTTCTTTTGCTGCATGAAGTACGCTAGGAAAGCCGTTTTGAGACCCTTGTACCCATCTATGCTTTCTGGAGGTAGCTCATCGAACCAGACCCTCGCGGCCCCTATTAAGGTAGAGTTGAACATGTGACACCAAGTAGGCATTACCCAACGTTCTACCTGTGCTGCAGCTTGGAAGATTTTCAAGTGGTCTTTCGGATCTTCGGTTCCGTCATAAGTTTTCACATTGTTAGGCATTCGTGTCTTCCGCGAACTTTTAAAGTTGCGGATTCGAGGTGTGAACGGATCTACATCCTCGTAAGTCCAGGGTACGGCCAAGTCTTCTTCATCTGCTGGCCTGCGCCTTTTCGCCCTTGACTTCCAGTGTCCTCTGTCACTGGTGCTACTTTCTGATCCGGGAGATGGTGGGGATTCACTTTCCCTCCATCTCTTCACGCTATGGGAGTGATCTCTATCACGAGAGCGATCCCTATATTTGGTTTCGGTCCCATGAGAGGAGTAAGTATCGTCGTATGATTCTTCAACGCCACGAAGGCGGTCTCTGATTCGGTGACGGTCCCTACTGAGGGAACGACATCTACTGTGAGAGGGATCCATAGAGCTCGCCCTGCTCGGCCCGGACTTTGTTATACTTGGCGAGTAAGTATCACTGAGACGCTCATGCACGCTCTTCTTACTGTGGCTTAGGCGGTTAAACACGTTTCTGTCATCGTGCCTTTCTCGACCATGTGTCCTGGATCTCTCATGATGGAACCTTATAGGCGAGTTTCCTGCCCTTGAGTTCAGGGAGTTCTCCCTTTCTCTTCGGATTTTCTTGGGGCTTTCTCCAAAATTTAGTCTGGTTTGGACTTCTTTTCGCTTGTCATGGCGCGCCCTATCCATAATGATCTGCAAGATGTCTTCGTAGTGTTCTTTATAGAAATCTAGGATGCTGGCCTTGGGCACTGCATCTGTTTCCTTTAGCGTCTTTTCTTTGACACCAACATTCTTAACAGTGGCAATGATGGGGGTAACGTTAGCCATTGCGCTCATTGTTTCTGAGAGTGATTCCTAGTGTTGGGTCCCACGGATGGCGCCAACTTGTTGATACAAAAGTTGGGTTAGGTTGTGTTTGGCCCGAATAAGCAGTTAATCGGGTATGGAGTACCTTGTTCTTGTACCAAGTGAATTTGTTTCAGGATCCCTACACAAGGAATAAAACACCGTTAACCTTATCGTGGGAGCGGATTCCACGATTAGACTCCGGCGTGAGAGTAAGTATGTAACTTTGGAGGGTAATCCAATGTAATTAGGGTTTAGGCGATACCTGTATTGATGATAATCGTCTTCCTTTTATAGGCCGAGTAGGCCCTAGGGTTTCCTTACCTTTCGGCCCAAGACTCGTCCGATATCTTCGGGATTTGGCCTTATCTTAACCTATTCAAATAAGCAGAGCGTATCTCTTATTTGGTTAGATTATCTTTTCTTAAAATAGCTCATAAAGATATTGCATGAAGAAGCCACGTGCTGGAAACCGCGGCTTGGCAGCCACGGGCCAGACGGGTGTCCGCAACCGCGACCCGTTGGCCCAAGCGGTAAACAATGAGTAAGCCCATAATCGTATGAGTGGGCCGAGTCAGTCCATACTATATGTTATCAATATTTTTTATCAATATGAAATATTATTTTATTCAAATAAATAAAAAATAATATTTATAAGGTACATGAATTCTAGTTTTCTACCGTATTAACATTATGTTTATAGAATAGAAATACAGATCATGTACGAAATATTATTTTGGTAACTGGATCTCTTTATGTTAGTTCTGAATTAATTTATGGGTATTACTATTGGTACCCCCTGGCTCACAAAAAAGTATCAAAAAAGTACTTACAACGCGATTTTTTATCAGTTTCTGTTCTGTAGTTTTTTACAGTTTAATAATTTTGACTTACCAAACTTTATAATTTTCGTTTTGAACTTTTCGTTTCACAGTTTTATAATGTAAAAAAAATTATAAAAAAAAAAATAAATAAAAGAACGGAAAAAACCAAATTAAATCAAGGGGGTACAATTGGTGTTTTAGAGGTACTAAACCGAATTACCCCTTAATTATACTCCTATCCAATTGGTTGTAAAAGTCGATGACGTCCTTGTCCTCATTGCGTATCTAACGCTCCACCGCCCTTGGAACTACTCTAGCCGTCAATAATAGCTATGATTATTAACTCCGTTGCAAAGCCTACATCACTTTATTTTCTCAAGGACCATTTATTGCCTTCCATCTGTACCCACTTACATACGTGGCGTGTATACTCCATCAAATTTACCCTTTCACCATGTCAGTTTACATTATCATATCTCTGTATTTTAACCACTGTGGAAAATAAAAGGTAGTACATGACTAGTTCTACTTGGTAAAAAAGTAAACGCGCAATCGAGTGTTTTAGAATAAAACCTAAGAGCATCTCCGATGCCAGTTTTGTCAAAAGCTTTTAACATTTAAAGCATTTAATGCAAATTTTATTTAATAACTACAACTTCTTTGAAAGACTTGTAGTTTGTCAAACTTTTGTGAAAGCTTTTCCAAAAAGCTTTTAGTGTAATGACAAAAATTATCAAAAATGACTTTGTAGAATAGTAAAAAGCTTTTTCTATTGCTCATGCTCTAATAACAGTCGAAGGTTTACAGTATAAGTCAACAGTTTACGGTCAAGGGAATTAGTCAATAGCATGGTACAAAGGTTTTGTACTCCTTTATTTATCATTTGTACCCTTTGGTGATGAGCATCAGGTCGGAACCGATCCGAACCGAAGAAAACCGAAACCGAACCGAAACCGAATAACAGGATTTTAAAAACCGAGAACCGAACAAATGAACCCTATATAAATCGAAACCGAACCGAATAAGCTTGGTTCGACTCGGTTTGTGGGCCCTACTCCAAGAAACCCCCGATACGCCGTATCCAAGACTTTAGATACGCCATATCGACCATATTCCAGACCCTATAAATAGAAAACTCAAAAATGAGTTTTAGGTGTGCTAAATCATATTCTCGATACCTAAACCACAAAAGTCGATTTTCAGAGGAGAAAAAGAGCAGAAGAGGTCGAGCAACGCAATTAATTTCATAGGAGACAACGTGTAATTTCTTATACTCTTGTAATCGTTCAGTTTTTGGTATCATTCGTTAACTCGGTTAGTTTACCTAGGCTAAATCATTACTTTTGTATTAATTATGATGTTTGAAGGCTAATACCTTCGGGTATTAGCCATTATTATGAAGATCTTAATGTTTGGTTTGTTTATCTCGATTCCTTAATTTATCGTTGATTATTGATTATGTTTATCACATGATACTTGTTTATGTGCTTTAATATGCGACCTATCATTCAACTGGATCTCGTGATACGGACCAAGTAATCTAAATGCCAGGATGGCTCTCCATATAGTAATTCGTATAGGTGGAACAAATAGGATCACTAATAACGTCCTGCTTGCCTTGGTTTCGTGAACAAGTTAGGCTACCATAGGTCATGGCGTATGACTAACAAATAACGTTCTGATTCTTTGGTATAGAGTGGATTGTGGTCTACCACCTAATACAAGTTACCGTTAAGCATTAAGTGGGTAAAGTCTCTATGAGCTAGGGTTCGTACGACATACACCGTGTTGTCCTCTAGATTAATTATAATTAAAATACAAGATACTTTATGCGAATGCGTTTAATTGTGACAGAATTCTACGTGTCTAGGTCTTAGGAAGAAGTAACGCCTAAGTCTTAAGAATGATATGCCACCTCGAGATAAATAATCATTGCACTAAATAAACAAACCAACATTCTGATTGGATTAATAATGGTTAATACAATTTTCTTATATTTGGCTAGACCGTTCTTTTATCTTTTGTTAATTTGATTGCGTGTGTTTTAGTGTCTTGAATTGGTTTAGTCACCACTACACCCGTGCCAGTCTCTCAGACTGAAAACCTCCTTATCCATTAGATTTAAGATCAACATAGGTTTAACATAGGTTTCGCATAGATTTTAGATCTAACTTAGGATTAGTACAAACCAACGTATTAATCAATTGGAAAGTGTTTCTCGCTTTTTACTGATTTGAACACCCTACTTCCAACGAAACTCCATACACGATCGGGTAAATAGACCCCCGCCGGTGCTTTAGTGGCCCGACGGTCTTAGGCTCTTCCCCCCCCCCAGCTCCCCCCCCCCCCACCCCCCCCCCCCCCCCCCCCCCCCCCCC
Organism: Tanacetum coccineum; assembly: GCA_026074375.1. Classification (NCBI taxonomy): domain Eukaryota; kingdom Viridiplantae; phylum Streptophyta; class Magnoliopsida; order Asterales; family Asteraceae; genus Tanacetum; species Tanacetum coccineum. Next base: position 51,910 of record BQNB010028188.1, on the reverse strand, counting down.
CCCCCCCCCCCCCCCCCCCGCCCCCGCCCCCCCAAACTATTATTTAAGAATTGAATCATAATTTACACCTACACGACAACACTATCAAGTTTTTGGCGCCGTTGCCGGGGAAGTGAAAATTAATCTTGATTTTTATTTGATATTTTGGTTTTTAACATTAGATTAGATTAATTCCTTAGGATTAGTGTAATTTAGATTAGTGTATAATTCTGTATATTATATATATTTGCTTGTAATATTTGTGTGTTTATTGTTTGCGTTATTTAATTGATTTCTCCCCCCCCTAATACACTTATTTGGTCGCTAACTCGATACGGTATCCACTTCCATTGGATACGGCGTATCCAACTTACTATCCAATACAGCGTAACTTCGTTCAAATAGATTAATACGACCATATTCTGTTCCATTGAATACGGCGGCATTGACTATCTGATACAGTTAAATATTGGTTTTTCTGTGGGGATACAATTTTGTAATACTGTGTCTTTCTTTTCTGAGTCCATTCTACTAATTGTTTATCCTTGTTCTCAGTAGTGAGGCAAGAAGTTATGACTAAGGGAACTTTAACCTTTCAGGCCGAACGAGAATTTGATCTCTAGGAAGCACGTCCAGACACTAAGTCTTTTAAGAAATCGGAGATCGCTTGATTTCGTCTATTTTCTGCACCAAGAAGGAGATACTCGGAGGAATAAGAAGTTAGAAAAACCAATGCGGGACACCACAATACATGAGCAAAACTCTGTGTGACTATGGATTGGGAGATGTTAGAGTCTAGATCTGAGGACAAGGATCCTTGAATGAAAGGCCAATTCTCAAGGCCCTACGAACCAAACATTTAGACGGTTCGGCTATGAAGATCGCGAACAAACATATTTGAAATTCTTGAGGATCGTAGATTTATCCACATCCCTATATACTATAGACCACGTGCTATGCTTCGAGCCTTCCCTATTGTCCTTAGCTAGAGCGCCACCCCATTCAAATCTCAAAAGTCGTTGCTAGAAACACACCATCTAGGTTCGTTACACACTGGGAAGCTCTAAAGAATAAAGTTTCTCTCAAAGCAATAATTCCCACCATGGCTCGTTCTCATTCGTTACAAAAATGCAAAGAAAATAGAGGAGATCAACAACTTCAGCAAGCACCAGCTGAAACCTATACAAAGCACCTTGGGGAGGTGATTATAAGAACTCCTGATGAAGTATCATCTGAACACTAATTACAGACATGCAGGATGGGGTAGTCTTGTGTCGTATACTCGGATTTATGTGTCCAACTAGACACACTGTCTCTTCGACTCCATCTGAGCCCATACATCAAAGACTACTGTGTACTTTTTTGTTATTGCGAAAGTAGCTCTTACATTACATCCCATTTTCCTCATTTTCTGCCCCCTGCATTACCTGATTTCAGTTCAACATATCCCCCATGCCAATACTTGGTTGAACGCTCTCTCTCAAGAAATAGGCACAACTAGTAGTCATCAAAAGGACTAGAAGTACTTGCAAAAACTGCTGGTACAGATTATATTGTGCAGCAACGCTCTAAGCTCAATCCTTAAACACTCCTGAAAGAGAAAATCAAGAAAGTGAATGAACACGTTTATGTGCTCAGTAGGGATGTGAAAATGTTAAAAGGCCCCTACTACCCTCAAGAGATTGTTGTTACACTCAAGGAAGGAAAGGCATATAAACCTCATTTGAACGAAGCTTACTACACTCACTGGGTGGACTTGTATAGGAGTGGCGATTATTAGAGCAACTTGCTCCAGATTCTACAGAGAGGATCAAATGCCAAGTACCCTTTCGTACCGACTTCTATTTTATGAACGCAATCTATGGAAGATACCCTGAGCAAGTTTATGACGTGGAATCGGCAAAAGGCCTTGAGTAGGAGAACTATGTTCAATTTAGATCAAAGATATAACGAACTTGACGGATTGCTGCCCCTATCAGTAGAACCTAGGAGCATCGCAATTTAGAATTTGGAGTCCCAGAAAATTAAATGTTGGGCAAGCAGCAAGGTTACTACAGGACAAGAGGATTTGGAGTTTACGCGCTCTCCACTGAAACTAACCCGACTAGAGGACCATGTCATAGTCGATGCTCTAATCCTTCTAGTTGAAGCTGATGCTAGATCAGACGTGTATTGGATTAACACTCATATGCGTATCACTGGACAGAACATCTAACTACTGTACGAGTGGCAAAACAAACGACAATTTTGTTTCAGGTCATTTGTATGCGTTACTACATGAAGAAAAAGACAGGAGCCTTATGGACATAATCTTGAAAGCTTACTATGAAGACATTCAATATCAATAATTCCATACGTAGAAAATAGAAAGACCCAGAGAGTTTCACTTTACCTTGCTTTATTAATAATGTTTGCTTTAATAATGCCTTTGCTGACTTAGGAGCTAGCGTAAGTGTAATGCCTCTCTCGACCTATCTTAACTTAGGATTAGGCAAAATTAGTCACACTAAGTTGGGGGGGGGGGGGACAGTTGGAATTTAGCAGATAGGACTGTAAAATACCCAAAAGGAATTGCTAAAAACGTGCTAGTAGGTATTGGTAAATTTGTTTTCCCCGTAGATTTTATAATTCTTGATATGCCCGAGGATATCAAAGTGCCATTGATCCTTAGAAGACCAGTTTTGTCTACCGCCTACGCCAAGATTGATGTTTTCAAAAGGAAGATTACTTTGAGAGTTGGGGAAGAGAAAATAATTTTCAAAAGTGTTAAACCTGCTAGTAGTTTAATTAAGAGGGCCTACATGCTAAGTTTGAGAGAAAGAATAGAACTTGATTTAGAAGCTAGGCTAATGGGAGAGACTTTAAATAGATCATTAGACCCTTTCTCGGAAGACTACATTGAATTAAATGATCTAAATGAACTATTTGAGCTTAGGAGAAATCAAGGAGATGATTTAATGCCCACCATTGAGGAAGGTAAGGTAATTAAGGAATTTAGAATTAGGAATGATGATCTTGATATTGGAATTGATGATTACCATAGTTATTGTGATGATGATAAGAAAATCCATATTGATTGTAATCACAACTTAAAGTTTTCATGCATGATAGGATTTGAATTTATTCACGCTAACTTTTTCCCATTATTGTATGTCAACGTAATGTCAAGAAAATTTCATAATTCAATAATGAAAAATAAGATGGTATACAAAGGGAATGATGTTGTAGGAGCTTTAATGAATGTGCCTATCTTTGTTGGAACTTTTTTTGTTATGACCGACTTTACAGTTTTTGAGAATATGGATGCTTATCGTTATAAAGATATGGGCGATGTTATTTTTGGTGAACCATTCTTAAGAGAAGTTGGGATTAATACAAAATGGTTCGAAGGGATTATTACCCTTTACAATGGTGATGATGAAGTAACTTACCAAATGGTGCAGTCACATCCAAGGTTTAAACACCACACTAATGAGCAATGCAACAAGATCCCACCATTACTGAAGGTAAGTGAGAAAGATAAAAGGGACAGAATCTCTCACTCTTATCAAAAGCTTAAGGGGTTCTACAAAGGAGTTTTAAATCTAGGACCCGACTTTATTCGAGTTCCGTTAATGGAAGAATGGCTCACACACGGGCACATTAGCGTGCATGAGTTGGAGTAAAAAGAAATCTAAAAAAAAGTCTAACTTAAAGACTTCGCTGTAAACATAAGTGCTTCCTGAGAGACAACCCGGAATGTTATTTAATTTTGTTATCGAGTCTGTCTTCCCAGACTTCAATACGGCGTATCCGCCCCATACCATACGGCGTATTGAATGTCTGGACGTTATCAGTCTTTATTTTTCATGCACTTTAAAAACATTATTGTCAGTTTTGCGAATACGGCGTATTCATGCACATGATACGACGTATTTAGCAGACTGATCCGTATTTAGTATTTAGTTTAGTTTAAATTAACCGTAGGTACCAAGATAACAATGCATCGTTTTTCCTATAATTTGCACAGGACCTCGCTGAAAGAAAAGAAATCGACAATGTTGTTGGAGAATCTACGATCTGAAAATCTAGAAGTGTTGGAGTCTTGAAACTTCAAGACGGCTGTTCAACACATTCTTGCTCAATAAACCTACATGGAGACTCTACCGAGAAAAATATCAAGGGAGTTTCTCAAATTATTTTAAATTCCCGTTCTTAATGTTTTATCTATACAACGAGGACGTTGTATAATTCAAGTGGAGGGGATGAGAATTAGAATGTATACTTGTCCTATTTTTCACACTAAAATGCTTAAATTATGCTCAAATTTAAAAAAATTTCAAGCATACTTTTGTGAAATTACTTGATACATAACCTGCACACAACAACCCTTGTTAGATATTGTGAGGATTTAGCCTTATCCGTTTCCAAATGTTTACCCAAATTCCACAAAAATATGAGTGTATCGGTGATGTTGTAGACTTTAGAACTTGGCTTGGTATATCTATTTGAGACCACAATAATGAGTACTATGGATTTAGATGGAGTAACTTGTTTAAATTGGTAAATTTTTAAGACTACACCCAAAAAGCCTATGCATGTTATTTATTAACTAACTACATTGGTTAGTTATATCCCCGTATAAATCCTTTGTTTACTCTCATCTTAAGAGTAAGATATCCCTAGAAAAACCAATAGAGCCAATCATTTAGGAATTACACCAACTATTTGTTTCGTTACACCTTTACACTTTAGCCTACCCTATTAGATTATGTCCATTTATCAGTTGCTAGTTGCTTAAAGTGTAAAGTATGTATTTCCCGAGTCTTGTGTCAGTTTTCAATCTTTGGTATGGTTGGGAAGAAATTTACACATTGCAAATGGGAATGTATAAAGTAGTCAAAACTCATGTATTTTTACTACCAACGCAATTATTGGTACATTCGAAGAATGAAGAATTACCAAAGGAATTATCCGGAGTTACTATGATCGTGAAGATGGTGAAATTACACCGAGTTTCGTAGTATAGTGTAAGCAAAAAAAAATCGAAAAAATTAGAAAAATCACAACAAAAAAGAGGAGGAAAGTTTGAAGATAATCGTTTCACAAAAGCTTAGACCGAAGGAATTATATGAAGGATCGATTATTCGTTGATACGTCTTATAAGTCAACGATGTAGAGTATTGTATAAAGTGGTAGATATCGCCACTTGTCTTGTAAAAGTATGTAAAGTATGGGATGATTGGGAAGTTGACCATTACGGGAACGCCAACTTAGGTTGTTGTTTTTTATCAATGATCAAGACGTTTGTAAATAGTTGTGTCTTAATCATGGTAACGGTCGGGAAAAAGTGTCTAGCAACTTATATCTTGGACCTAGTCTATTTGTTTCGTAATTTTTGTTTAACAACAATTTATTTCCCTTTCCTAATCATTAACCATGGGTTTTACGCGAATGAGGATATGTACGAGAATGCATGTCCATTCCGTCGTTACGTCCATGTATGCATGTCTCAGCTGCCTTGTTGGTTTATTACTATTGGTGAAAGTTAGAAGATCCCTACCCTATATCATTCTTCATCCTAACCCTTGGTTAAACTCGAATGAGGATGTGATCGAACACACATGTCTATTCCGTCGTTACGGCCATGTATGTGTGCTTCAGCTGCCTTGTTGGTGTGGTACTTTTGGTGAAAGATTGTAGAATGATCAACCCTAAGCCTTATAATAAAAACCCATTTTACCTTTATAAACTTGTTACTCCTTAGCTCTAGTGGTGGAGATGTGTATCCTTGCCAAGCCTATGATAGAATACTCGTCACGACCGAGCAATTGAGCGAATTAGTTACATGTTACCACATAGATTAGTTGAGTGATTTGAGTGTTTTCATCTTCCTATTTCATGAGGTGTTTGGTTGTGTACTTGTAATAGATCAAATAAATGCTTAAACAGAAAAATCTTTAGGGATACATTTTTATAAACTTCTAAGGCTACTTGAGGACAAGTAGGATTCAAGTGGGGGGATATTTGATGACATCAAATAACGTCTATTTTATAGCATTATTTATCCCATGTAATTAACCCATTTTGTATAATTATTGCAAAGAATTGTTACTTAATCGTTTGTATTTGAGAATTGCAGTAATTATGGAGTACTTGGTGAAGATTAACTAAAAGGCACGCATTCTGGAGCTTAAACGAAGATATTTAAAGATTACTATTAAGAAAACCAATACGTCATATCCATCAAGGAAGATACGGCGTATCTGTGCATGCACTCACCAAAGACCACGAAGGAAACAAGATCCAATACGCCGTATCCAGGAAAAGCAATATGCCGTATTCAAGCTATATGGAAGTAAAATATTCTAGAAGATATCAAACATGGTCCCTACTCCAAGAAACCCCCGATACGCCGTATCTAAGACTTTGGATACGTCATATCGACCATATTCCAGACCTTATAAATAGAAAACTCAAAAACGAGTTTTAGGTGTGCTAAATCATATTCTCGATACCTAAACCACAAAAGTCGATTTTCAGAGGAGAAAAAGAGCAGAAGAGATCGAGCAACGTAATTAATTCCATAGGAGACAACGTGTAATTTCTTATACTCTTGTAATCGTTTAGTTTTTGGTATCATTCGTTAACTCGGTTAGTTTACCTTGGCTAAATCATTACTTTTGTATTAATTATGATGTTTGAAGGCTAATACCTTCGGGTATTAGCCATTATTATGAAGATCTTAATGTTTGGTTCATTTATCTCGATTCCTTAATTTATCGTTGATTATTGATTATGTTTATCACATGATACTTGTTTATGTGCTTTAATATGCGACCTATCATTCAACTGGATCTAGTGATACAGACCAAGTAATCTAGATGCCGGGATGGCTCTCCATATAGTAATTCGTATAGGTGGAACAAATAGGATCACTAATAGCGTCTTGCTTGCCTTGGTTTCGTGAACAAGTTAGACTACCATAGGTCATGGTGTAGGACTAACAAATAACGTTATGATTCTTTGGTATAGAGTAGATTGTGGACTACCACCTAATACAAGTTACCGTTAAGCAGTAAGTGGGTAAAGTCTCTATGAGCTAGGGTTCGTACGACATACACCGTGTTGTCCTCTAGATTAATTATAATTAAAATACAGGATACTTTATGCGGATGCGTTTAATTGTGACAGAATTCTACGTGTCTAGGTCTTAGGAAGAAGTAACGCCTAAGTCTTAAGAATGATATGCCGCCTCGAGATAAATAATCATTGCACTAAATAAACAAACCAACGTTCTGATTGGATTGATAATGGTTAATACAGTTTTCTTATATTTGGCTAGACCGCTTTTTTATCTTTTGTTAATTTGATTGCGTGTGTTTTAGTGTCTTGAATTGGTTTTAGTCACCACTAAACCCGTGCCAGTCTCTCAGACTGAAAACCCCCCATATCCATTTAATTTAGGATTAACATAGGTTTAGCATAGATTAGACTAACTTAGATTAAAAAAAACCAAAGTATTAATAAATTGAAAGTGTTTCTCACTCTTAGTGATCGACACCCTACTTACTATGAAACTCCCATCGATCGGGTACACTGCCCGTGGAAAGTGTTGTTTTAGGTAAAGCAGGTAAAATATAAATTAAAAACTTGAATCATAATTTACACCTACACGAAAACACTACCAGTATTAAGGAAAACCTCCTGTCAACTAGCACACGTCTTCAAGGAAAACTTCCCGTGAACTAGCACGGTTCTTCAAGGAAAACCTCCCATGAACTAGCACAAGTCTTTAAAGAAAACCTCCCGTGAACTAGAATGGGTCTTCAACGGAGCCTTTCATGTAGATCATGTGTGGGCTTCGTTAACTGTATAATGAAACACATTTTGTTTTCCTTAAGTGTATCTCACATGTAGTTTCCATCTATCGATGGTTAGTTTTTGGGCTATATAGGCTATTAAATAGTCACCATGCCCCATGTCTCCTTTTTTCCGATAAGAGTGAAGTTGAGGTAACATTTTCGTTTTTATTCTTTAACATCTTTGGTTCGTGTCTTCTTTAATACGCTTTTCGTATGCTAATGTACGTTCTTCCAATTGACTACTTTTACTTGTGTGAATGTAGGTCTTGGGCCTTCAAGTAGCGCGTAGGATAATAGCCTCTGATATGATTTTAGTAGCCTATGTAGACATGTACATCTGAGCCGGAGCGTAAGAACGGATCCTTGGTATGTATTACCATTTGGAGAAATTTTATAGAGGCAACCTGAATTGTATAAAGATTCTACGATTGTTTTTTTTGGTTTCGAATTCCGAAGCCTTTCTATTTTTTACGTCTAATAATATGTCGTGTTGTTCTCTTTGTCGTTGGACCCGTTTTTCCATGTAACAAAGGATGTTGCGAAGGATGGACAAAAAAGGAGCTCTGTTAGTCCTATAGTCTAACCTTTTTTAGAAGCTCATGCTGATGTGGAGGCTCCTCATGCGGAGGCTTCTGATGAGGTAAGATAAAGGGTCATCTTGAGGTGATCTATAACTTACCATCTTGAGGAGGCTTATTCTAAATGAAAGAGTTTTGTTGAAATCCTTTTTGGTAGTTTCCATGTTGAATAAAATAAAAGGAATTAAGATGATCTAAGATGAGGGGTTCCGAGAGGTAGCTTAGTAACTATTATGATGTGGAGAATTTGAAATATGCCATGACTTCCTGTTTTTTCAACGATGAATCCCGTAGCCTATACAAGCTCTAATTTAAAGTGTCTAAAAAGGTTCCGAATAGGCGAATATCTTCATCGTGTTGATGTCTAGATTTTTGAATTTTTGAGGTTTATGGAACCTCGGAGTCTTTGATGAGGATTTTTCATAAGGCTTCGATAATAGAGTGATGGAGGGTAGACTCCGTTTGTGGATTTGTAGTAGCAGGGCTTCATGAGTTATGACTATTTTGGGCTTGGGTCCATAAAAAAGTTGTGTTGGGATGTGCTCATGTCATACGGATATTTATACGTGTTAACACGTAATATTCACTAAACTAGGATGATCCGGAGGTCGGGGAGGATAGAATAAATGAGAAGCCATATTATTAGATTAAGAGAAAACGAAAGATGTGTGTGTGTCTTTGAGAGAAGGGAGAGCACACACACACTTGTGAATTGATACAAATGTTATCCTCACCCTCTTAGTGAAGTCTAGGAGGGTATATATAGGCTATGTGACACACAACTATACAAAGTTGTTATTATTAGTCCCTACGTGTCATGCCTTAAGTAAACTATTCTAATTCTGTATAAGTCTTCATATTTTAAGGGTAACAATACGGCTAGGAATACGTGAGCCTACGGGGGTCACACATGTATACACATAGATATCATTCTATTAATATATATAATAATATAAGTGTATATTTATTAATACTCTAACGATAGAATACTTAACGGTTGTTAATCAGTTCGTTTACGAATAATTAACTTTAAGTCTCTTGATTAATATGTAATGTACATAATAATTATACAAAGTAAAAATTCTACATAATAATTATACAAAGTAAAAAAGTCAACCCAATGGGTGTTTGGGCTTGTGTAGTGGACGGCCAAAAGAGAAGAAAAAGAAAGGGTTGCGCTTTTGTTTAATTAGGCCTAGTTGACATAATTAGATGCCCTAATTCCACCCATATATAAGGAGATCATTTTTGATCATTTATCTCCATCCCGTATTTCTTCTCTTCTTTCTAGTCGACCCAAGGAATCCCCACGTAGGGAATCCGAAGTTTGATTTTCTAGTACTCAGTATTCGTTAGTTTGAGGAACTAGCATTCGGGTGATGTTGGTTAATGTGTAGTGTAGATACACGTAGAGGTTAGTTCCTTTAGTAACTTGGAAGGTTTCGGTTTCCCATGGTGTAATACACGTTCGTATTTTGAAGAAGCTTCGGTTCTTCCATAGCTTGACTGCTATACGGTACGCTTTCCCGTTTATGTTTTATGTTAATTATATTGGCTATATGTGTTTATATTCCGCTGCGTAGCTCGTAGAATATTATGTGTAGTATTAGGTTATTAGACAACTATTTCCAACAGTGGCATCACGAGTCGTTCATATAGCTATATAATTACATAAAAATGGTAAAAACGTTTAAAAATGCATATTTGTGTTTTTTTTACTTTTTGTGTGTGATCCCGATTAGGGTTTTATTTTGTGGAATAAACACTCCTAAGAGTCACCTAAAATCTAGAAAAATAAATATGGTTAGGGTTTTTACTAGATCCGACACGCTTATTATGTAACTTGGTTTATAATTTGCGCGATTTTGCTTATTTACGTTTATTTACCTATTTAAATAGATAAACCATGATTATACATGCATATAATTCATGATTAATAAGCTTAATATGACTATTATGAATTATTTTTAACAAGGTATGCTTATTTGACGCTTAAAACCTTGATACGCCTTGAGTTTGCATATGTGATTGATGGTTTTTAAATGCTGATTGCTTGACCTTCGTCCACTAAAAACTGATTTCCTAAGAAACCGTAAAGAGTTGGACCACAAATTTTTCTTTGAGAATTCACAACTCTAGTAGCTAAAACTTTCATGTTTAGTGCAAAAAACGGAGAAGGCTTTTTCCTTGCCTGATCGTGGTCCGAAGTCGGAAATTATGCTCAATCAGATTTTGTAGTTTTCTTGTTTACATCAAGTATAGTGACCTTTACAATCGAGTAATCGATCTATGTGTACCACGTGTTCTAAGATGATTCCAACAACATGGTGGGGGTCTTATTTTGGTGTTTGATTGCGTATATTGGTTGTTTTTTATGTGCATTAAATGTCTACATGTTTTAGTATGATTAATTGTTCGAATTGGTTTTGCTTATTTATAAATATAGATTTTTTTGTATATGTGAAAAAATGATTTTTGGAAATTAATATGGACTAAAAGCACTCGATCATTATGCTTATTGTATATATATTGATATGTATACTTTGCTAGATCGTGTTGCGATAAATATGTAAACTTGTTATTTCTTGCAACGTTCTATAACGCATGGATTTAGTGGTTTCCGTAAGGGAACCCGCAATGAAACAACGCAAGAATAAACATTTTTACGTCAATGTTTTAACAATATTAAAAGTATGTCGTAATCATTACTAGGCTTTGATTAATTCCCATAGGGATTTAACCTTATCCGTAGTAATTTTATTACTTATACTTGGAAATATTGTAAACTAAATGTGGTAACCCTAATTGTATAAATCATGTGTGGATTATAAAATATAAGAGATCTTTTTAATACATAGGAATTTAAAAATAGAAATGTTTTAAAAATGTTAATGTTATAAGGATGTATGCATGCTTCCTTATACATAATTTTGGTACATTTAATTTTATCAAAATTTCAAACCTAAAAAAATAAGTCATTTGCCATTCAAGTATGAGATCACTTGAGTTTGTTTTTTTTACTCTAAGACAGTCTTAGGTGAATTGCAAAACAAGGTAATATAACAATCGTATGGTCAGACATAAGACTATAAAATTACTGATTTAGTGTTGGACGACTTATATCGAGTATGGTTGGTCAAACCTTAGACCCGAGACATACGATAGAGTGAAACATGCCAACTTGACAATGTTATTTTGAATAATAATGCCTTGATCTTGACAATATACGTCTAGATTATGAAGCCTTGGGCCCCAAATAACTAAGAGTTGCACATGTAGGCAATTATCACCCGCTGATTACATTTTGAGTTTACCATTTTTAGTAGATCAGCTGTATTAATGGAAGTACGTCAAGTTGGATCTTAGACCCTTGTAAAATTAATTGTTTATTTATATAAACATGGGTAGTTAATTTTTAAGGGATGAATTATTGAAAATACTAATATTGAACTTTGCAAGTTCTTTTAATGTATTAATGCAACGTATACTGTAAACAATGGTTTACTCTTTACTTATGAAAGATAAATCGTGTCAAGACTATTTCCTATACTTTTTACTTGCGAAAAAGTTATAATAGGAATGAAAGATGGAAATATCACCGAAAAACTAGAAAAGGCGATAACTAGAGAATTCGTGTCAATAGTTGTTTCCTTAACCCAGTAAGAGGCGCTACACACCCTTGTGGTAAAGTGAGCGGATAAATGTTGATCCCAACTCAAGATCTATTCTTTAGCTTGTAAAGAGTTTGTTACCTTGGATAAATCCAAACTAACAATGGTAGAAACTTTGTGAATATTAAAGAGTATGCGGAATCTACTCTTTAATGCTTAGAAGAAATATCAATGAAACAGTAAACTTGAATGAACAATGATATAACCAAAAAGCTTCAATATTATTATGATGAATAATATGAGTACTCTGTCTAGTACTAGGGTTTACAACCTTGAAGCATACATGCAACTCTATGAATGAATTTATTAACCAAAACCTAAGATCTCCTTTTATACACCAAGGAGTCCTTTACAAGATAACTACAAATCTTCTAAGATGACTACAGATCTTCTATATTTTTACTTTTATACATATCTTTCTAACTTTATAAGATATACACTTTGAATAAGTCCATACATATCTCTTCACACATCTTTATCTTCATGCAGTCTTTATCTTCTTCTGGCAGTCTTAAGTCTTCAGCAGTATTAAGTTCTCTTCAGCAGTATTAAGTTAGTACTGGCAGTACTAAATTTTACACTAGCAGTACTAATCAGTTAGTACTGGTAGTTATAATATGAGCAGTACAAACTTTTAGGCTTGACAGTACTAAGTGTAAAGACTTTTAATTCCCAACAATCCTCCCCTAAACTTGTGATTGACCTCCAAATCATCAACTTTCTTGAATTAAAACTTTTGGCTCTAAGAGGATTCTTTCAAACACTTCAAGTTCTTGGTCTTTCTACCTGATTGAAAATTTTCCTTAAAAGTTCATTTGCCATTTCAGATATTCTTCTACTAGCAGCTGGTTGCACAACATCAAAGTCATAAGCCCTCTTGTCAAGGGATAATCTCTCTCAATCAGCATGAAAATATCATGTCCTCTCTCTGTAGACACATGATGAACACCACATGTATCATATAACCTCCATGTCAATGGATCATGTATATATCTTTGAGATTTCCATAACTCATCATCATCATTAGGTTCAAATAGCCTCTTCAACTCTACCCAGAGTTCTCTTTCTTTATCTTCAGTAGGATCTGTTGAGTTGAATCTTTCATGAACTAGACTCCATAATTTGACTAGATCATCCCTGTCAAAATTCTTTAGCATATCCTAAAAAATCAGATATACTTTGTTGTGAATTACTACTCTGATGATGATCTTTCAATACATTCTTGAGTCTTTAGTGAAAACTTCCCAGTCAATGATTGGGTATTTGGTTTGTAGGGCTTCAACATTTATCCCTACTTCTGGAACTATGATCATTAGCTATTGTAGTTGTTCTTGAGACAGTTCATCTGATTCCTTATTTTTTTATTCTTTAGATGGTTCTGATCCTTCTCCAGTCTTTTGTCTCTTAGAACTTTCTTGATTAAGTTCTTCTTCTGCATCCCTTTTTGAGCTTCCAGCTGCAATCTTAGGAGCTGATCTGTCACTCTTCATAGGAACAAAATCTTTTACCCTCTTCATTGTAGATTCAGATAAATCCTTGATCTCATCAAAGGAAAGTTTCTTCAATTGCTGTGGAGTGTGACTTCCTATATGCTTGATGTAATTACACATGTAAGTCCTTTGTTGAGCTTGAGTCATGGGATTGTTCCTCCTTTGTTCAACTCTTTGTTGTGCAAAAAGTCTCTTTCTTTCATTTATCATTTCAACAGGCAGTCTTGCTTTATCAGCATCAGAGTATCTTCCTATTTCTTTTGCTTGTAATCTTTGTGCTAATTCTTCATCAACTTCAATTTGAGCTTTTATGTTATCCCGTTCTTTAGCATTGAAAGTGCTAGCTTCTTCATGAACTCTGGCTAACCTTTGCCTTTCATCTTTATCTAGTTGTTCTTGCAATCTCAAAGCTACTTCATACCCAAGTCTTTCTTGCTCTAGTTGCAGCTTTGTCTTCTTTTGAATAGACTCATCTTCTTTCATAATAGCTTTGCCTTTATCTTTTCTCTTTGCTGCACTCCTTCTGATATATACTTGTCTTTCAGCAGCAGTACTAACTTCAGGAATAGCAGTACTAACTTTTGCACCAACAATACTAACTGGTACATTAGCAGTACTAATGTCTGGCTCAGTAGTATAAACTTCTACATGAGTAGTAAACTCAAAATGTGGTTCCAAATCATGCTCTTGCCTCTCCTAAGTCTGTGCATCATGGTGAATCATCTAATGTACCAAGGAAATATCAAGGTCTTCATCAATTTCAGCAATTTTCCTCCCCTGATTGAAATAATCCTCTTATTCATCATTAGATACAACAAAATTTTGCTCTTCTTCTAGCTTTACTTGACTTGACAGTTTTCTCCAAATTCTTAACCTTTTTTATAAGCTTTGTAAAAGCAACACCATAAACTTTCTTTGTCTGCTTCAAGTCATTTTCCAAAACTTCAACCATGTTTGTCAATTTTGTAACCAATTCCATCAATTCATTTTGTTGCATTCTGCCCTCATCACTTCCAAGTATGTGAACTTTTGGGAGAGGTGAATCATGAGGCATGGTAGGGGTCTTATTAATGTTACCACTGTACTATCCTGCTTCTAAGCCAGAGACAGTAGTTGTAGCCCTTCCATGTCTGTCATCCACACCTGTGGATGTAGCCTCATCTGCTACATGGGTCTGAGTAGGAGAACTGGGCTGAGGAATCTCAGTATCCTGTCTAATAAAATCCCTAAGTGTTGGTGAATGATATGGTTGTGAGGTTGATAGAGAAACTGTGGGTGTGTGATGGGACTCAACTGGGATTGTTGATCATTCACCCTGTAAAATCTGACCCTGGACAAGCATTGTTGGAAACAATGGAGTGTCCACCCCTTTATATCCCTTGGAAACTCTCTTCATATTGCTAACATTTTTTGAGTAAGGGTAGAAGCAATATAAGTTCTTTGATGGGGTATAAGAAGTTTCTTGTGCTTGTTCAAAAAGATTTGTATAAATCTTGGATATATTAAAAATTTAGACTTACTCTCCAGGTTTTTCACCATGCCATCAAAAATTAATTTTGAAAAATTAAAGGTTCTGTTTGTGACCAAGCAAATGATAGCAGTTGCTATATTGCTACTAAATTGTTCCTAAACAGTTTTCTTGGAACTTAAACATTTAAGAATGGTGTGAATCAAGAATTTCCACTGAGGGGAAAAGTGTCCCTTTTGAAAAGTTAATTTATCAGAATTGAAAACATACCCCATTAGAGCAAGTTGCTCAAAAATCTCTGTAGTAGGCAAATCATTAATACCTTCAGAATCTTTTAACTTGAGATGTCTTCTAATAGATGCTTCAGAAACAATCTTGACTTTTCCATCTATTGTAGCAATAATTTCCATGTCTTCATTCTCAAGTGTGCTTGCAGTAGCAGTTTGCCAAAATTGTTCTGTGTGAGAAACAGAGATAGCGGGACTTTCAGTGAGAGCATACTGAATGTGACTTGTAGTGAGAAAATACACTATCTGATGAAAACCTTTACTTCCTTCGGACTTTTGTAAGTAAGCAACCATGGTATGCTTGTCACAGAATTCCAAATTTGCCATTATTGAGTAAGAAGAGTTGATTAGTGTGCTAGGTTATGATCGTCTATGAGAGTATGAGTGTCTGGTAAAGTCAATTGAGATAATATAGGTTACACTTAAGGTTTTGATTTGACCGACTTGAATAAAAGTTGTTCTTATCTTGAAGCAATCAAAGAATTTATAGAAAGATCAAGAATTATCCAAATTAAGGGAACCTATAAGCGAAGTAGTTGGCAAAAATATCTCAACGGCTATATTTAATTAAGGAAATTCTGTTATACCCTAAACAGTACTAACGGTCTTCTAGCAGTACTAATATTTAGCCTAGCAATACTAAGTTATGTCCAGCAGTACCAACTTTTGAGATACCAGTTTTAACCTGAATTTCATTCAAAAAGAATTTCCATCAAAGATCATGAGTCTCACAAGCTCTCTTTCTGTTTTTATTTCTCACAATTTCTCTCAATTCTTTTTTTCTCACCAATTCACTCTTTCTGTTTTTATATCACACATCTCTCTTTTTATTTTTTTAGCTCACTATATCTCTCAATTCTTTTTCTCACTGAATCACTCATTTCTGTTTTTGTGTCACACATCTCTCTTTCTATTTTTGAACTCACAACATCTCTCTTTTCTTTTCCTTACCAATTCAGACAGTTTTGTACAAGTTCCATCAATTTCGTTAGTATAGTCTATTCCCAGATGCTTCATTAGGCTCATTGGTAGACATAGGTTTGATTTCAAGAAAAAGATTTTAAAAGACTTCCCAATCAGGTGATTAAACATAGCATTAACCCTTGTCTAGTTATCCTAAATTCTCATATCAATAAATCAGAACTTTTCCTCTGACAAAATTCCACAATTTGGAATCACCCAAATCCAAATCAACTGCTTGCTTATCCTTCAGTGTTAGTCCAAAACCAAGAAAACACAATCCAAAGTTAATTTTCTTCATAATAGTATTAATTATGACTAACAGTTTTAACTAGCAGTCTTAAGTATAACTAGCATACTATTTATTTTAGCTAGGACTATGACAATAACTAACAGTACTAATCCTGAACAAAATATTTCAAAGACACAAAGAGATTAAAACTTTAAGGATTCAACATTCCAATACTTGCAATCAAGTACTGAAACCTTCCAACATCTAAAGCTTTTGTAAGTCTGCAAAATTGTCATCTGTGTGGATTTTAACCACTTGAATTAACTTTTTATCATTGTAGTCTCTTATAAAATAATATCTAATCTCTATGTGTTTGGTTTTAGTATGTGAAACAGGATTCTTAACAATGCATATATTACTGTTATTGTCAATATTAATCATGGTGTGCATAAAATTATACCCATAGTCTAGCATTTGATTATGAATCTAGAGTACTTGTCCATAGCAACTAGCAGCAGCCACATATTCAGCTTTAGTAGAGGAGGTGGCAACCACAATTTGTTTCTTGTACTGCTAAGGAACTTTTTTGGTGACAACCTCCTATTGTTGATTTCCTATCTAAGTTTGCACCAGCATAATCACTGTCTGAATATGCCACCAGATCAAAAGGAAAATCTCTAGGATACCAAAGGCTAAAATGAGGGTGACCTTTTAGGTACCTAAAAATCCTTTTCACAGCATGCATATGGGACACCTTAGGAGTAACTTGAAATCTGGCACATGCACATACTGCAAACATAATGTCTGGTCTGGATGATGTGAGATACATCAATGAGCCAATCATAGACCTGTAGAGAGAAACATAACATATCTCCAATATGTGTCCCTTGAGCTTAGGCTTTTCGTAATAATTGGGGGTGCTAGCTGTCCTGACATCTGTGAAACCAAACTTCCTTAAAATCTCAGCTACATATTTATCATGACTGATAAATATCCCATCTTCTTTCTACTTCACTTGCAAACCTAAGAAGAAATTGAGTTCTTTCATAGAACTCATCTGAAATTTGTCCTTCATCAGCTTCTCAAAACCAGTACAGAGCTCCTTCTTTGTAGAGCCAAAGATAATATCATCAACATAAACCTGCACTAGCAAAATATCTCCTTTTTGCCTCTTGATGAATAAAGTTTGATCTATCTTTCCTCTTTGAAACCCATTTTCCAACAAGTAGTTGGCTAATGTTTCATACCATGCTCTTGGAGCTTGATGCAAACCATAACACTGGTTTACTACTTGTAAACTTTGTTAGGATTGTCAGGATCTTTCAAACCCCCCCCCCCCCCCCCCCCCCCCCCCCCCTGAGGTTGACACACATATACCTCCTCTTCAATTGTACCATAAAGGAAATCACTCTTCACATCCATCTGATACACCATGAAGCCCATAAAGGAAGCATAAGCTAAGAACAACCTTATTGCCTCAATTCTTGCCACAGGAGCAAAAAATTCATCATAATCTATACCTTCTTCTTGAGTATATCCTTGGGCAACTAGCCTTGCTTTGTTCCTTGTTACTATGCCTCTTTTATCTTTCTTGTTCCTGAATATCCATTTTGTACCAATAGCTCTCTTACCCTTAGGCAAATCCACAAGAATCCATACTTTTTGTAGCTTAAACCGCAGAAGCACTTCTTGCAATGCTTCTACCCAAGCTGGATTACTTAGAGCTTTGGCAATTCTTTTTGGTTCTTCATGGGATAGGAAACAAGCAAACAGACAAGTATTAAGGTCTTCATGAGTTTTCCCTTCATAAACATCACTAATGAACCCATGTTCATTTGTATTCTATGTCATTCCCCTTGTCTACATACCAAATTATATATCACCAATCACATGGTCAAGTGAATGAACTTTATGGATTCTTATATTTGGAGTAGTAGGCACTTGATATGTGGTAGTAATGTTGTTCATATCCAATCCTGTTTCTTCACCAAATAAATCTGCATGTGTGGCTTCATGTGTAGCATTATCTCCCAAAGAAAACATGTCTGATACATGTGGGGGGGGTGATTTGTCTTGTAGTAATGACTGTTGGACTAACAATATTAATATTTTTAACTATCAGCTTTAAAATTTGCACTAGCAGTATTAATACTTGGCCCAACAGTATTAATATTTGGAGTATTGCTTTCAGGTCTCTCTTGATCATCAACTCCACTTGCTTTACTTATACCTTCATCATCCTTCTTTTCTGCATAACTAGAAGGTTGTGGTTCATCATCACTAGAATTCTTTGATGAGGAATCAAATAGTGAACCATCCTTCCATAATGGATCACAATGTAGTCTTTGGCTAGATTCAGTCTCCTTGCTAGAATGACCTGCACCATTACTTTCTTTTATACCTACAAAATCATTAGAGTTTGTACCTGCAACAACTGGTACATAATTCATTGATTTTGTTAGACTATCAATATCAAACAAACACTTTTGGCCAATACCTGGATTCTAATAGGTTTATCCTCCAAGAAACTAATGTGCAAGTTTTTTCTTCTTTCCTGGTTTTTTGTTGTATACTTTAAAAGCCTTACTAGTCATGAGGATCCAACAAAGTATCCTATCAATTTTTCAGGTTTTTTCCATCAAACTTGCCTAGTGATGTTCCAAGG
Organism: Tanacetum coccineum; assembly: GCA_026074375.1. NCBI lineage: Eukaryota > Viridiplantae > Streptophyta > Magnoliopsida > Asterales > Asteraceae > Tanacetum > Tanacetum coccineum. The sequence continues at coordinate 32,736 of BQNB010028188.1, read as the reverse complement.
TATGTAGAATGGTAACCATGACACCAAATGGTCTCATGAAAGCTAGAGCATTTGGAAGGGTTTCTACCTCTAAACAAATTCATAAGGGGGTCTTGTTTATGATACTTAAACTATAATTATCCTATTCTGCACATAGCAAGCGAGGATTAACTGCTTCAGCCCAAAAAGAAAAAAAAAAAAAAAAAACACACACACAAAAAAAAAACAAAACACACAAACCCCCCCCCCCCCCCCCCCCCCCCCCCCCCCCCCCCCAAAAAAAAAAATAACTGTGGGTAACTTAACGTCGCAACATGGTTCTTGCAGCCTCAAATTAGTGTCCTATTTCTCTTTAGCAAACCATTGTGCTGAAGGAGTTCTTGCTACACATATATTCCCTACATAATGCTTTTCTTTCCACAAAACTCATTCATAACTTATTCTTAAACTCTGTCCCATTATCACATCTGATTATTTTTACTTTCTATCAACTTAGTTTTCTATCTCTGTTATAAAGTTCTTAAGGATGCCACTAGTCTCATCCTTAGATGCTAAAAAGAAAACCCAAATAAATCTGCTATAATCATCAGTAAAAACTAGACAGTATTTCTTATTCATTAAGCTGCTCACAAAAGTTGGACCAAACAAGTCCATATGCAACATGAATAAAGGTTGAGAAATAGAGTTATGAATCTTAGACTTACAAGAGGCTTTGTGTTGCTTTCCCTTAAGACAAGCAACACAAGTTTGATCATTTTTAAAATGTTTTGAGGGAAAACCTCTTACAAGATTGTCCTTAACAAGTTTATTAATAGTTTTAAAGTTTACATGACCATGCCTCATATGCCATAGCATTGATTCATCAAGTGTGGCTTTTGCAACAAGACAGGTTAAACTCTCTTTAGGAACAATGTTCTTTATATCAACACTGTACATATTGTTCTTTCTAGGAACTTTAAGTAAAACCTGACTTTCATCGGCTAACTTAAAGTCAGGAGACAGAACAAAACATCCAGTGTCAGTAAAAAGAACATTGTTCTTTTTGTCACACATCTGTGAAACACTAAAAAGGTTAAACTGTAACTCCTTGACAAAGTACACATCCTCAAAATCAAGCTTACCAGTTTTAAGAGTTCCTTTGCCAGTAATTCTTCCTTCTTTGGCTCCTCCCCAAAATGTAACATATCCTCTATCAAATGCTTTATGTCTAAGAGATAGGACATGTTGCTTGTCATGTGCCTTGAGCATCCACTGTTAACATAGCCTTGATCTTCTATTTGTGGATGACCCTGCACATAAAATAAGGAAATTAGTTTCCTTTGGGGACCCAAGCCATCACTGACTTGGATCTGCCTCGTGCATCAACATAATTATGTCTCTTGAAAGTAATTGATGCACTATTAAGTTTGGTAGGTCGCCAAACCTAACATGCTGAGGCCTTAACAACATTAACCTGATTTGCCTTGACAGCATTAACTACTGTTGTATTTGGCCTAGCAGTATTAACTGCTTTTGGCCTAGCAGTATAAAGTTTTCCCTTAGCAGTATTAACTTTTTGGTAAAGATTTTTGCTAGTTAATGTTGTTTTTGTTTGATAGGGACTCTTTTCAGTTGATTGTGCTGATTTAGAAAAACATGACATTGGTTTAGCACTATAAACTGTAGTTTTGAGATGAGCAGTATTAACAAGCCTAGCAGTATTAAGTGGTCTTAGGCCAGTTTTCATTAAAACTGCTCTTGGAGCCATGTTCCCTTGAGTACTAGGGTGAGCTCTTTTAGTAGTATAATTGTAATTTACCCTTGTATAATTATTACCAGATACCATCATTTCGCTTTGATGGTAATTGTAGTTAGCATGTATATGGTCAAAACTTCCATAAACAAAACAAGCTTTATTGTACATCACAAACTCACTTCCTAGCTGTTGGGATTTCTGATTATTCCAGTTTCTTTGATTTTCCCTAGGAGTTTGTGATCTGTACATGTCAGCATATTTAACAGGTTTCCTAACTAGTTTTTCTTGTTGTTAATGTTTTATAGGTCGTATAAGTACTAATCACATTGGGTAACTACTACCATATATAATTCTATATAGCTAATCACCATCTAATTGTTTTAGTGAAATCATATTTATAAAGTTAAAACGTTTATAAACACTCTTTGGTAAAAACGACATAACTTTCACGTTTCAAGTCTGTTTCTTGCGTTTCTTATGTCCACGCTTTCGTATTAAGACGACGTATCAAAATATGATATTTTTGTATTTCATGTCCTCTGATGAATAGTGATTTTTACTGTTCATACCAGTTATAAACTTATTTTTATAACTTTAATTAACGTAAAACCCGTAAATGTCGTATTTTATTCGTTATAGCTCCGTTTTTAGCGATTCTTTCGAGTACGTCTTCGTTATTGAAAGTTCTATCAATTTATTGATGTTTTCAAAATATATGTTTCTGTCATGAATAGTAAATTTTACTGTTCATAGTTTATAAAATTACTTTTATAAACTTTAATTATCGTAAACGCCGTATTTTATTCGTTTTAGCTCTGTTTTTAGTAATTCTTTCGAGCACGATCTCGTAATTGAAATTTCTATTTATTTACGAGGTTGAAAAAAACAAATGTTCCTTAGATGAACGGTAACTTTTATAAAAATAGTTTTTTAAAAGTATTTTTATACATTTTAAGTATATAAACTCGCGTAATTCATAACTTCTTCGTTTTTAATTGAAAAATTACGTTTCTTATTGTTTTGGAATCCTAAAAATATGTGTGATTTAATAAAAATACCAAACCTTCTGTTTGTAGAATTTTTATAACAAGTTTTTATAAAAATTCTTTTATAACTCCGGTTATTATCGTAAAACTCGTAAACTACGTATCTTTTTCGTTATTAATCCGTTTTTTGAGTTTCTTACCTTTTTGGAATCGTCATGAGATGTAGTATGTTTATAAAATATAAAATCCATGCCTAAAAATTCGTGCCAAAACAGCCCCTAAATATCTTTTTGAGTTTATTTGTATAACTTTGTTTTTATATACTTTTTATTTAGTAAACTACCACAAGTCTTCCAATATTCTTAATATACTATGTCTTACATATAATAGTGTCCATTTTTCCATCATATGTCCACATGAGTCCATGATATCAAGATCAACAAGTCATTAACATCACATGAAATCAATAACTTTCCTTAAGTAACTTTACTTACTAGTTTATACATATACATTTTTACACTTAACCAACATGTTACAATACTTATAATCCCATTATATCATGATATTACCAATCACATAACATATGAAAAAGTGTACAAAATGATGATCACAAGTAAAAACTCTTTTTACATGTTTAAAAGTCCTAAATGGTGATTTTTGCTATAAAGAACATATACACACATAAAATGATAAATGTAAAGACATAAAGGGTTTTAGGTAACCTTATGATGATGTAATATGATGACCAACAAAATCCAAACCCTTGTTTAGATGAAAAACCAAAGCTTACAAGCTTAGAAAACCCTAATTCCAATAGAAACCCTAATCTTGCTTTATCCTTGCTTAACCCTTGTAAATGCCTAAACCAATCCTTCTAACCACCTTGGGACATCTTAGATATCATGTAGGAATGTGTGTAAATGCTATATATAAAAAATTTTGTATGATATTTTGGTGTGTGTTTGGTTTGAGCCGTGGGCTTAAGCAAAAGAAAGAGAGAAAAGAGAACTTTCACCTTAGGAAATGAAGTGTATGTGTTTACTTATCTTGTTGCTAGCTTATATATGTCAAGACTTAGTCAAAGAATGCATAGAAAGTCTTTGGGACACAAAGAGGGTTTCAAGGAAGTCTTTGGTCAAAAGAATGGGAAGTATGGCTAGGTTTAATGGCAAGTGATGTACAAAAGACCAAGTGGTGAAATGTAAGATATTTCTTTTGTATCTTTCATCCCATATCCGGTTTTATATGTATATATGTGATGTTATTTTGTAAATTTTGAGTATTGGGTATAATTGTGGGTATTTGTTGAAGCATAGAAAAGTTTTGGTGGTTCCGGGTATGCCTAAACGTATTTTATCGTGAAACGTAATCACTTTACGCAACCAATAAAAATAAAAGAGAACAAAGTTAATATTTATCATTCAAAATATTACTTAACACTTGCTTTGATGTTAAAACATTTAATTGTTTGAACCCGTTTATAGTGAACAATAATTTTTAGCTTACACGATTTAACTTAACGTTTACTATTAAAAGCAAACGCGTACAATACTAAAAATACATAGTGAATTTATTGACGACGTCAATGACCCTAAAACACGGGGTGTTATAGTCTCCCCCTGTTAAGTGAGCCTTGTCCTCAAGGCTTAAGATGCGGCACTTGACGACAGTGCGGTCTTTGTGAAGAGGTGTGGATATTTTCTTTCATGAATTGATCTTCGCGTTCCCATGTGAACTCAGGACCTCTCCTGGAGTTCCATCGAACCTTGACTAGTGGAATGTGGCTTCGCTTCAACCGTTTAACTTCACGGTTCGTGATCTCTATAGGTTCCTCGACGAACTGAAGCTTGTCATCAAAGTGAAGTCCATCCAACGGAACGGCTAATGGTTCGTCGGCATAGCACTTTTTCATGTTGGATACATGGAATGTATTGTGAACCCTGCTTAGCTCTTCAGGTAGCTCAAGCTTATAAGCAACCTCTCCAACCTTTTCTAACACCTTAAAAGGTCCAATGTACCTAGGGTTCAACTTCCCCCGTTTGCCAAAATGTACGACCCCTTTCCAAGGAGAAACTTTAAGCATAACTTTATCCCCAACTTGAAACTCCATTGGCTTACGCTTTAGATCCGCGTAACTCTTTTGTCGATCGCGAGCAGCTTGCATTCTCTGCTTGATTTGAATGATCTTCTCAGTTGTTTCTTGCACTATTTCTGGACCAGTGAGTTGAACTTCTCCAACCTCGGCCCAACAAACAGGTGAACGACACTTTCGACCGTAAAGTGCTTCAAATGGTGCAGCCTTGATGCTAGCGTGATAGCTATTGTTATATGAGAACTCGACTAATGGTAAATGGTTAACCCAACCCTTTCCAAAGTCGATTGCACAAGCACGCAACATATCCTCGAGAGTTTGAATAGTCCTCTCGCTTTGTCCGTCTGTTTGTGGATGGTACGCAGTACTCATATCCAGACTAGTACCCAAAGCATTCTGAAGTTACCTCCAGAAAATTGAAGCGATCTAAGGGTCACGATCACAAATAATCGAGAGAGGTATTCCATGCCTCGTGACCACCTCCTTTAGGTACATTCTTGCAAGTTTATCCATTGGATCAGTCTCTCTCATCGGTACAAAGATTGCGGACTTAGTGAGTCGGTCAACAATCACCCAAATGGTGTCGTAGCCTTGTGACGACTTAGGAAGCTTCGTGACAAAATCCATAGTGATATTGTCCCACCTTCCATTGATTCAGGTTGTACCAAAAAATCCATGATGGCTTTGATGTTCGGCTTTGACCATATGCTCTCGTTAGACGTTTGATACATAGGTGGCGATGTTTGCCTACATATTGGGACCACCAATATAGCATCTTCATATCTTGGTACATCTTATCAGAACCCGGATGAATAGAGTATTTTAACTTGTGGGACTCGTGCATGATCACAGTCCTTAAATCGCCATAACATGGTAACTAACTCCTGCCATTGAAGCATAGAGTTCCATCTGCGCGGGGTTCCAACTTTTCCGTCCTAAGCTTCTCCGGATCTCTAGAATTTTCCACCAACATGCCTCTAACATCTTCATTCTTAATGTTCTCTGGTTTTCGTACTTCAGTTTGAGCATCCAGAATTTGTTTGGGGAGATTCAAACCTATAGTCATGACTAAGGCTCGAACCCTTAATGGTGGTTCTCGTTCCTTCCTGCTCAAGGCGTCAGCGACAAAATTTGCTTTCCCTGGGTGATAACGAATCTCGCAATCGTAATCACTAAGCAATTCTAACCAACGACGCTGCCTCATATTCAGCTCCTTCTGATCAAGAATGTGTTGTAAGCTCTTATGATCAGTGAACACCGTACACTTGGTTCCATACAGATAGTGCCTCCAAATCTTGAGAGCGAACACTACTGCTCCAAGTTCCAAATCATGAGTCGTATAGTTCTTCTCATGAATCTTTAGCTGGCGTGATGCATAAGCAATTACCTTCTCTCTTTGCATCAACACAACGCCCAAACCTTTGATCGAAGCATCGTAATATACAATAAAATCTTCGCTTCCTTCAGGTAAAGCCAGAATTGGTGCACTACACAACTTCTGCTTCAACAGTTGGAATGCTATTTCTTGTTTGTCACCCCACTCAAACTTGACCTTCTTCTGAGTGAGCTTGGTCATTGGTTTGGCAATCTTCGAAAATCCTTCGATGAATCACTTCGATATATACACAGCAAGACCAAATTTAACGAATCTCGTGGTGACCTTAGGAGATGCCCAATCTTTAATGGATTCGATCTTGGCAGGGTCCACGTGAATACCCTGGCTGTCAATCACGTGACCGAGGAACTGTACTTTAGGAATCTAAAATTCACACTTGGAAAATTTGGCATACAACTCCTCTTTCTTAAGCAACTCTAAGATTAACTTAAGGTGCTCTTCGTGTTCTTGCTTGTTCTTCGAATATATCAGAATATCATCAATAAAGACATGTACGGAATTTATCCAAATATGGTTTGCACACCCGATTCATAAGGTCCATGAATATGGCAGGTGCGTTTGTCAAACCAAATGGCATAACTTGAAATTCATAATGGCCGTAACGAGTTCTGAAAGCGGTCTTCGGAATGTCTTCTTCTCGAACCCTCAGTTGGTGATAACCAGCACCTCGGTCGATTTAGAGTAGACACTCGAACCTTGACAAGCCTGATCAAATTAATCACTCAATTCTTGGGAGCGGGATAACGGTTCTTCACCGTCAGTTTATTCAATTCCCGGTAATCAATGCACATTCGAAATGATCCGTCCTTCTTCTTGACAAACAAGACCGGAGCTCCCCAGGGTGAGGAACTAGGTCTTATAAAGCCTTTGTCAGATAGTTCTTTTAGTTGCTCCGACAACTCTTTCATTTCAGAAGGTGCCAATCGATAAGGCGCCCGAGCTACGGGTGCAGCACCAGGTATCAAATCGATTTGAAATTCCACTTGTCGAGTCGGAGGAAGACCCGGCAAGTCCTCAGGGAATACATCAGGAAAATCCCGGATGATTGGTACGTCCTCAAGTCGCTTCTTCTCTGACTTGTCTTCCGTCTCCTTTGTATTAATGTTTGCCAAAAAGACTGGACATCCTTTTAGCATGTATTCTTGTGTTTTGGTGTACGAGATAATGTGCAGACGAGCCTCGTGTCCCCGGTTGCTTCCGTCACCGTGAACAATTAATGTTTCATTTCCCCAGGGGATACGAACAATCTTCTCGGCACACACAATGATTGCTTGGTACTTTACCAACCAATCCATACCAATTATAGCGTCAAAACTACCAAGTTCTACGGGCATTAAATTTATGTTGAATGGGTGGTTCATGATATTTAATGTACAACCCCTAAGGATAGTGTTTAACCCAATTATTCTCCCACCGGCTAGTTCAACGTCATAATAGTGATCTATGCAGTTGGTGTGATATCAATTTGGGAGCTAAATGCAGTGGATACAAAACTTCTATCGGCACCAGTATCGAATAAGATAGAAGCATAGCGGTTGTTTAGAAGGAACGTACCCGTCACGACGTTGGAGTCTGGGTTTGTCCCTGCATGCCCTACCGCATAGACCTTGGCTGGAGCATTGCCACCTCCAACTTGGTTACCATGGTTGTTGTTGTTCTTCAGCTTGGGACATTCCCTCTTGAAGTGTCCTTGGACTCCATACTCAAAACAAGTAGGCTTATGACCCGAACCCCGTTTTTTTTTTGCCCTCTGATTGTTAGCATTGATTTGCATTTTTCAGGAATTCTTACAGTCACGACAAAATGCGCCAACTTTGTATCATTTGTGGCATTTAGGAGCGCATGTCCATGTGGTGATAATTGCATTTTGAGCATAGGGGTTTGGATCCCCCATATTGTTTCTTCTCAACAGTCCCTGCAGCATAATCCCTGCCGGTGTTCTGCCTCTTGTTTTGGTGGTGTTGTTGTGGTTGTTGGTTATTATCTGGCTTTCTTTTGTTCTCTGTCTGACGGTCAGCAAAAGTGCGGATTCTCTTATCCTTCACTTCGATTGCCAATTTCGTTTGCCTTTGCATTGTCTTAGGCTTTGGATTAATACTACACCTTCCTATGGATCATGTCGGGTAAGCCACCGACATATTTCTCAATCTTGTCAGATTCTTCAGGAAACATTCTACCACACAGCAGTGCCAGTTCCTGAAAACGTTGGTTGTACCCTATCACATCGGTACCTTTCACTTTCAATTCCCACAGTTTAACTTTGAGTTTCTTAATCTCGGTCCTTAGGCAGTACTTGTCAGTTATTTTCTTCTTCAGTTTAGTCCAGGTCATTGCATAAGCAATGTCATTACCAACAGTCCTAACGTGGGAGTTCCACCACGTTAGAGCATTTCCCAGAAGAGTACAAGTGGAGAACTTGATTTGGTTTTCCACAAAATAGTTGCTTATGCGGAACACAATTTCCATTTTCTTAATCCATTGAGTCAATTCGACAACTCCTTCTGTGCCTTTGAAATTTAGAGGTTGGCACTTCATGAAGTCTGGGTAAGTGCACTCACGAGTGGCTCGCTCATTTCTCCTAGCACCTGTTCCTGAATTGTGGCTGTCGACGCCATTCGTGTTTGCATCACGTGCTGCCAAAGCGGCAGTAACGCCTTGGTTAATCATTGCCTGAAGTTGGGCATTAGTGACAGATGTGGTGTTGGTTGTTTCTGGGGCTATGTTTGACCTCGTGGCTCTTTTTGGTGCCATTTTCTTCAATCACAAGAAAATATAATACCCGTTAGATTTCGTAAAATCATAACCATGACATGACATATGCACAATAAGTAAAGTGAGATCACATCACACAGTGAAATATACAAACTGTTTGTTATCAAACAAAAGATTTAACCAAATCAACATTCATTCACAATAAATTCGATTACAGACATGACATAATACCACCATTCCATATATAATTGAAAAACATACATGATTGGTTCAGATACAAAATGATCACATCGATTAGGTTACAAGTTAAAAGAATATATACAACCTAAAGCCATACTAGCCGGGATTGAACCCGTAATACTTAGTAGGCTACTACAAAAAAACCTAAGCCATAACAGGAATCTAGGAAAACTGCTACCAGCACTCCTCCGGTTGCTCTGGCTGTACAGGACCTGGGGGGAACCCCCCCACCCCATGTCCCACCGCCACACCCCCACTCCGCCCCCCCCCACCCACCACCCCCCCCGCCCCCCACCACTCCCCACTATTGAAAGTCTCTTATCAGCTTCAGTGCCTCTGTGAGCTGCTTCTGCCTCCTGTGATCTGCCGCCAGCATCTCTGTAATCACCGTCTGTCTCCTACGGTCTGCTGACTATATCTCTCTAATATGTGACTACTGAGCTAACACTGTGGTACGTAGCGACATAACCTCTACACGCGTAAGATCACTCGCATCATAGATCGTCCCCAAGCCTCTCTAGACATCCTAGCCTCAGTCTCCATGAGTCTAGCAGTACGTGCATGTGCACGCCTATCCCTAAATAACATGTTGAGCCGACCAGCCAATAGTTGTCGCCCAGACTGCTCATCGTTTAAACCTCGTATAAATCTCATTCGTGTCTTGCCTAACCCTAATCTCAAACCCTGTCATATGTCGACCCAAATCTGTGTGTGCCCCCTACAGGGTCTCAACTATCTCATCCCATGATCCGGTGATCCCATATCCAACATCTCTCTCTGGATCACGCCTGATCTCCATATCCATAGTAGCTACAAAACCATAGTCTGCCCTAAGACCTCCAGCCGGTCTAGCAGCAGCAGCAGACGAGCTCTCTCCGACCTCTTATGTAGGACCAAGAGCGATACCTAACCTCTTTCTAGGCGGTAAGGTAACCTCGGGTCTGTCCTTTCTACGGTCAGTAAAGAGTAAATGCAAAGGCGGTGTCCCTGATGGTGCAGGTAGTGGTATAGGTAACAATGGTGGCGTCCCTGCTGGAAGTAGTGAATGATATATGGATGGTGTTGTAGCTCTCCTCTGAGCCATGGCTGCTCTAGTATGTGGGGGTCGGATAATTTTGATTATGAATTTGAGTGGTTACGGATCTTTATTTGCATTTTGTTTGGGTTTTTGAACTTTGTTCTTGGTTAGGTATAATCTATAATTTTATGGGGTTTTGGTTAGGTATAATCATAACTATTAAACAAACATTATAGATTATACCTAACTTTTCTGATACTTTTATTTTTTTGCTGGCAGCGGAGGTTTTTTTGGTCGTTTTATGGAGTGTTTCTGTGTGTTGTAAAAATGCAGTTGTTACGTGTTTGGTTCATGGGGGGCGACAACTTTTGTTTCAGGTAAATTGTGATAAGCCATTTAAATGCTTTTCTTTTTTATTGCAAATTTTGGTTTGAGATTATGGGGGTGTTTGTTTAAGCTTATTTGTGGGCTAATGAGCATATGTGGCATTTTTGAAAGAAAATAAGCATATAAATCAAGAAGCTAAATAAGATCGAAGCAAAACAAGATGAGATCTAAACTAGAACGATAAAGACGAACAAATAAGCAAACCTAATAAGCAAACATAAATCAAAATAAGCACTTGTAAAAACTTGATCAATGTAACACCCCCAAAATTTGGTATGCAGCGGAATGGTAACAATGGGGTGCTACGTCAAGTACAACAATCAAGATATAGGAAACGACCTTAAATGGACGTTTAAGATAAGATTTCATTCGATGCCATAGCAAAATATCAGAGTTCATACATTAGGTCCCATACGTTTTAAAAGTCATAAACATTTCCACATACGTTTCTAATTAAACAAAAGCTTCATAATACCAAAAGATGACTTAAGTTTTTATAAATAAAAGTTGCATCGAATTTAAATAAACACAGAATCCATCTTCATTGATATCCATCACGGCTCCCATCCAAGCTTATACCTTAGGACCTGAAATTAAACATGCTAAAAGTCAACACAAAGGTTGAGTGAATTCATAGGTTTGTTTGTAAAAGTGTGGATCACAAGATTTAAGTAATGGTAGACTATGAAACAAATTCAGTAGTCCAAAACATGTATTATTGCGCTAAGCTCATGACCCCGAAGCCTTAACTGTCTGTCTGCCCCAAATAGGTAGGGTGTCTGCCAAAACAGCCTACAGTTCTCTAAATGTTAAATGCACCATGATCAACTTGTGACCATAAATTCCGGTGGGGATTGTTAGTCCCGATAGATCTATCCACAACACTAGCGCTCACTATAATAGCAATTGACGGTTCATGATATTAGGGACTTAGATGGCACTGTGGTAACTTAGGCAATAATCTGGATAGCATACAGTTTAAAACACTTGTGTCCGTAGTAAAACAAGCATGTAATTTCACCCCGTAGAGTTTATAAAACAAGTAGATAGAAATGGGGCTATGAACTCACCTCGAATTATTGATAATCCAAATACAACAGAAAATGCGTCACGGCAATGACGGAATGCAACCTAAATTAATATAGGCCGTATAAGTACTAAGTACATTGGGTAACTATTACCATATATCATTCTATATAGCTAATCACCATCTAATCGTTTTTGTGAAATCATATTTATAAAGTTAAAATGTTTAAAAATAAACTTTTGGTAAAAATGACATAACTTTCACGTTTCAAGTCCGTTTCTTGCGTTTCTTATGTCCACGCTTTCGTATTAAGACGAGTTATCAAAATTTGACATTTTTCATATTTTTAGTCCTCTGATGAACAGTGATTTTTTACTGTTCATGCCAGTTATGAACTTATTTTTTATAACTTTAATTACCGTAAAACCCGTAAATGTCGTATTTTATTCGTTATAGCTCCGTTTTTAGCGATTCTTTCGAGCACGTCTTTGTTATTAAAAGTTCTATCATATTAATGATGTTTTCAAAATGTATGTTTCTGTCATGAATAGTAACTTTTATAAAAATAGTTTTATAAAAGTATTTATTGTCGTAAACTCGCGTAATTCATAACTTCTTCGTTATCGATTGAAAAATTACGAGTCTTACCATTTTGGAATCCTAAAAATATGTGTTATCTGTTAAAAATACTAAACTTTATGTTTTAGAAGTATTTTATAACTTGCTTTTATAAAGTTTATTTTATAACGCGTATAACTCGTAAACTACATATCTTTTTCGTTATTAATCCGTTTTTCGAGTTTCTTACCTTTCTGGAATCGTCACGAGGTGTACTATCTTTATAACATGTCAAAGCTAATGTCTTGGATTCGAAATCCAACATCCCTTTTTATAGCTTTTATATAATTAATTATATACTTTTGTTTTTATATACTTTTTAACCTAATAAAATACCACAAGTTTTTCCACAACCTTTTATATCATATGACATACATATATAATGTCCATTAGTCCATATCTTGTCCAAATATCCAAGTTAATAAGTCCATAACAACACTTTTAGCTCATAAACTTTCTTAAGTAAACTTTAATTACAAGTTTATACTTAAACATTTTTCACTTAAACCAACATGATACCATACTTATATATCCATTATGACATGATATTAACAACTATATAACATGTGTAAAAGTCCATAAAACCATGATCACAAGTGTAAGTTCATTTTTCATGATTAAAGTTTCTATGGTTGATTTTTCTATATAGAAACATATACATTACATAAAATGATAAATGAAATGTTTTGGATCTTAGTTAACCTTAGTATGATTGAGTGGTGATTGGGGAAAACAAATCACACCTTGTGATTTAAACCTTGGCTCTTGTAAATATAGAATGAAAAACCCTGTTTTCTCAGATAAGAAACCTTGACTTAGTTTTAGCCTTGAAAATGCTTATACCAAGCCTTCAAACTTCCATTGGTAGTGCCTTTAGATTTGATGTAGGTATGTTTGTAAATGAGATAAATAAAATTTTGTATGGATTTTGGTGTGTTTTGAGGTTGGACGTGGGTTATAGGGTGACAAAGGGAGTATATGCTGATTTTTTTCACCAAGAAATGATAAGTATGCGTGTTCTATACTTGAAAAGGCCTTTTATATCCCAAAGACTAGTCAAAAAGTGTATAGAATGTCTTAGGACAAGATGAGGGAAATGGGGAAAGTCTTTGGTCAAGGAAACATGTATCTTAATTATATGTTGAATGTACAATACAAGTTGTAGAATTTTTTTGATAATTTCTTTGCATTCATAATCTTATATCCGGTCATGTATATATATAGGTAAGTTATTTATGAAATTTTTGGGTATTGGGTATAAAAGTGGGTATTTGTTGAAGCGTAGAAAAGTTTTGGTGCTTTTGGGTATGCATAAATGTATTTAAATTGCGTAGCGTAAATGTTTTGCGTATCCAATAAAAGTAAAATATAAAAAGTTGATTAATACTTTCATAAAAATAATATATTGCTTGCTTAACTTTAATTCGTTTGGTGTCCGTTTTTATAGTTGATTGTTGATTTTTAGTTACGCGATTTAACTTAACACTTAAAATTAAAAGCGAACGCGTACGAGAAAAAAAAATAATTAGTGAAATATATGACGTCGTAAATGACCTGAAAATACAGAATGTTACACCACTATAAATCATCGTGTCCGGTTTGCACTTTCTTTTACCTTTCGCTTTACATCTTTATTTACCTTATCGCCTTACATTTATATTTGCATTAGATCTATATGTGTGTTGATTGATGCTTATATTGTTTGAATGATGATTGAGTCATGGATAGAAGTTAATATTGGGATTGTGTTTATATTGCTATGACATGTTCTAGTGGATATAGATGTATTATTCACACTTCTCATATTGCGTCTAACTTGATACATAATTTGATACAAAATGTCTTAAGTTTTTAAATGGAAACGTATTCACCCCCCTCTACAATTTCCACAATTGGTATCAAGAGCCACATCGCTCTAATTTTCAAAACCAATGGTTTTAAAAATCGAGTACGATCCATGTATCAAATTACCCATGAAAGGGGATTAAATATGAAAAGTGTTTTGTTGCTTAACTTGAATTAGTTTTGTTGTTAAACACATTAATTATACTAGCTCGAGGTAAAAAAATGATGCTTTAAATAAGTGTTATATGTTCGGTATCAAGTTCCATAAGTTTTACACCTTTTTGCAAAGACACTAAATGATTTTGTACACAAAATAAAAAAATGGTAAATCTGTTCAGCAGGTGTCGCCCCCCTAATCTCCCAAGGGCGGCCCCCTTATCTCCTGGCCGGCCCCCTTATCATTCAGGGGGACACCTTGTCACACCCTGACATAGGCAGAAACACGGGTATGCGATGAAGAATGATCAATCATAACACAAGATACAAGATAGAGAAAGCTAAAACGCATTAATGAAAGTGTCATAATGATCATCCACCTCAATTATAGATTTGAGTGAAATCCCAACAAGAATACAACACATAGTCACTTATAAATCCAAATGCCCACGCAGGGGTCCTTACTAGTCTTAAGACAACAAATCCTCAAATGCTTAAATTCAACACAAAGTTATACAGCAAATCTCTTAGAACGCAATCCATAAGGATGCTCTTATGGTCTGCTAAAACTTGCAACTCAACTTCAATGATCATTCTTAATACCTGAAAATGATACTCGAAAAGGTCAACAATAATGTTGGTGAGCTCGTAGGTTTGAATAAAACCCAGTCGTTGTGACAATATTTCAAACAATGGACAATTGTGCAATATGACAGTGAATACATGCAACACATTCAATTTCTAAACCTAGCAAATCCATGCTAGCCAAATCTCATCCATATGGACCATTGCCTCGCAATGTCCTCACATTCTCTATTCTCACGCAATTAAAGCCTACCAGCTAGAGCTATATATAAGGCGGACATATCATACCAATCCATAGCAATCCCATGCTATCAAATATCCACACGGATAGTGCCACATGGCCATAATATAAACGATCCACATGGAAAGTTTCACACATCATATTCAGCCAAAACTCATGTCATTCACATAGAAGTCATAAGCACATAACATTGTCCCCAAAACAAAACAACCCCAAAAACAAACCAACTCTTTTTGCACATACACAACAGTTTCAAAACAGTTTTTGAGTATCATTTCCCCTAAAGGAAAATCATTAAAAAAATGGGCTTACAGAACTCCACCTCAAGCAAAGGTGTCTAGCAGCAAACTCAATATCACACAAGCAAAGTGAAACGAAACCGAACACACCTATCTAATTAATGTTTCCACTTAGACATTTATTTCCCAAAACATTTTTCAGATTTGATGCACGTGGTCCAGATGAGCATTGTACGGTCCACCTTCACGTTTTTCATTGGTGGATGGTTGACAACTTAATTTAAAAATCAACTACCAACTCAATACCTTAATTAAATAATATATATACTTATACCATTTAAATATAATAGTAGGGTAATATAAAGAAAATTCTTATAATAAACACTTATAAATATACTTCGGTAAATCCATTCGGCACTCTTAGTCACCATTAACTCATCATTTAAATTGTAAGAAACAAAACGTTTATTTATACTAAACGATTTAGAAAAGGTTCGTGAAAATTTATTTTTCGTCTTTAGTCGACGTATTAAAATAATAATATTTTATTATTTTATCGCAAATTCACGTTTTGAGTAAAAATTCTAAGTGTAGACTCTCTATGAAATTTCGACATGACCCGTTCGTTTATACAATGTTTTCCAAGGTTTTAACCTTAATCTCAAACATTTTTCACCAATTTCCTACTTTCCGACAAAATGCCAAATTCCATATCTCGCAATATTTACCAAAGTGTATTTCCCAAAACGGCTTTTAACATCGTTACATAAGTATGTTCACTTTCCAAAAGTCCGCCAAAACCCTTAAAACAACTAGTTTACGCTTATTGGGCCTTAAGGCCCAATAGCGACCCATTAAAGTATTCGTAGATATATAATACGACTTAAGCCCAAAATTAAAGCTCATTAGTAAATATAAGCCCAAAACAATAGCTAATAAAATAATCCGGACCACAATAAGCCATGGCTTATTAGGCTTATTTGAGCCGTGAGCTCATAAGCTCCACAAAATACATAATAAGCTTTTAAATAAGCTAATAAGGTATGTAGTACATTTGGTTATCACCATAAGCTATCAAAATAGTCTACAAATATACGACGTACGAGGTAAATAACCAAAAATACTTTCCTTGTATTCTTCCAAAATGGCCAAGAGCTAATAAGCCCAAAATAAGCTTGAAAATGCTTAATAATAAGCCAAGATACGCCACTAACTAAAATAAGCTAAATAGCAAATAACTGTTTTTCAACAATCACAACCACGACAATAAAACTACAAAACCTTATTCCTTTTCATTTTTATTCGAAACTGAACCCTAAATAACCTTTCGTAAACTTTTCGTTTTTGATTTTTAATAAACGCACCGTACAACTAGCTTCTATGCATCATCTAACATATAAAAGTACAAGTTAAATGTAAATTTATAAAACTTACAAAGAGGGTTTTGAAAAGTGAGAACGAACGCGAACCGACTACCCAAACGTAGTTTAAACAATAACCCGAACACTATAATCAACCCAAAACTTCTATGTCTTCATGTTCTTGATCAAATAGTAAAAAAAATTAAGTGTGTGTGTGCGCTTTGGTCAGACGCAACACAAGAAAAAGAGAGGAGAAGTGTGTGTAAAATTTTGGAAATGTGTTTGTAATGGGATCAAAAAAATGATATAAGACAAGGTTTGTACCCACCAAGGACCATGGTTGCTAAAAAAATGCCATTTTGTCCCCTACAATACTTGAACCATGGATAGGGTATCCTAGGGGTTCGGGTTGCCTTTTTTTGTGTCGGGTTCACTTGAAACTCAAAAACCTCGATCCTAAAATATTCCTCGAAGTTACTTAGTATTTTTATTCACATTAAAATTACTTTTCTCATAACTTAGAGTATTTACACGACATATTTCCAATTTACACTTCCCAAAACTCATTTTGAACATTATCGGACGTGTCAGGACTCGTTTTTGGCATTTTAAGCTATTCACAGGACAAACCTCACAGAACATAATCAACATAATAAATCCCTCAAAAAGGATTATTAAACACCAAATAAACATAAAACACCTCAATCACATTAATTCACCACCGTCAACACGGTACTTGTTCTAACGAAATTGACAAAAGTCAAATAGTCAAAGGACTAAATTAGAACATTAAAAACTCACAAAAGGGCAAGGGTTACATTCTACCCCCCTTAAAAAGAATTTCGACCCCGAAGTTCAACTACTAACAGAACTAAACAAATGCGGATACTTAAGTCTCATCTGATCTTCACGTTCCCACATGAATTCAGGTCCACATTTCGAATTCCACCGAACCTTAACGATGGTAATTCTACTCCGCTTAAGCTTCTTGAACTCTCTTTCTAAGAGTTCCACAGGTTCTTCTACAAAATTTAACATAGCGTCAACTTGGATCTCATCCAAAGGCACTTTTAGTGTTGGGTCAGCCAAACACTTCTTAAGGTTCGACACGTGGAACGTGTCATGAACACCATTCAGCTCTTCCCAAAGCGTACCACACATTTACAAGGTGACACTTTGAGTAAGATATAATCACCAACACTGAACTCTAAGGGTTTTCTCCTCTTATCGGCATAGTTTGTCTGATGATCACGAGCAGCCTTAAGTCTATCCTTAATCTGTGAGATCTTCTTAGTGGTTTCTCTCACTAACCCAAGTCTTATAACCTGACCCTCTCCAACCTCTCCCCACATAATTGTGGAATGACACTATCTACCATACAAAGCTTCAAATGGTGCACACTGAATACTAGAATGATAACTATTGTTATACAAAAACTCAACTAATGGAAGATGAACATCCCAACTTCCCTCGAAGTCCAGGACGCACGGCCTAAGCATGTCTTCCAAAGTCTGAATAGTACGCTTACTCTAACCATCAGTCTGAGGGTGGTAAGCCGTACTCATGTCTAACTTAGTTCCTAATGCCTTTTGCATCGACTGCCAAAACTTTGATGTGAAACGACTATCACGATCAGATATGATTGAGATCGACACACCATGCCTAGCAACGATCTCATTCAGATAGAGTCTAGCTAACCTATCCATCTATAACCTTGGCTCTGATTACCAATTTGTCACACCCTGACATAGGCGGAAACACGGGTATGCGACGAAGAATGATCAATCATAACACAAGATACAAGATAGAGAAAGCTAAAATGCATTAATGAAAGTGTCATGATGATCATCCACCTCAAATACAGATTTGAGTGAAATCCCAACAAGAACACAACACATAGTCACTTACAAATCTAAATGCCCACGCAGTGTCCTTACTAGTCTTAAGACAACAAATCCTCAAATGCTTAAATTCTACACAAAGTTTTACACCAAATCTCTTAGAACGCAATCCATAAGGATGCTCTT
This sequence comes from Tanacetum coccineum, assembly GCA_026074375.1. NCBI lineage: Eukaryota > Viridiplantae > Streptophyta > Magnoliopsida > Asterales > Asteraceae > Tanacetum > Tanacetum coccineum. The sequence goes on along the minus strand of BQNB010028188.1, from coordinate 14,092 downwards.
ATGGTCTGCTAAAACTTGCAACTAAACTTCAACGGTCATTCTCAATACCTAAAAATGATACTCGAAAATGTCAACAATAATGTTGATGAGCTCATAGGCTTGACTAAAACCCAGTCGATGTGCCAATATTTCAAACAGTGGACAATTATGCAATATGACAGTGAATACATGCAACACATTCAATTTCCAAACCTAGCAAATCCATGCTAGCCAAATCTCATCCATATGGACCATTGCCTCGTAATGTCCTCACATTCTTTATTCTCATGCACCTAAAGCCTACCAGCTAGAGCTATATATAGGGCAGACTTATCATACCAATCCATAGCAATCCCATGCTATCAAATATCCATACGGATAGTGCCACACGACGATAATATAAACGATCCACACAGAAATTTAGACACATCATATTCAAACAAAACTCATGTCATTCACATAGTAGTCATAAGCACATAACATTGTCCCAAAAACAAAACAACTTTTGCACACTACAGAAACAGTTCAAAACAGTTTTGAGTATCATTTTCCTCTAACGGAAAACATAAAAAATAGGGCTACGAGAACTCACCTCAAGCAAAGGTGTCTACCAGCAAACTCAATATCACACAAGCAAATGCAATGACGTCCGAACACGACCTAGTCCAATTAATGTTCCACTTAGACATTTATTTCCAAAATAGTTTTGAGATTTGATGTATAGTGGTCAGATGCGCGTTGTACGGTCATCCTTAATATTTTCAGTAGTATGATGGTTGACGACTTAGTTTAAAATCATACTTCCAACTCATACCTTAGTATATAATATATATATATACTTATACCATTTAAATATAATAGTAGGGTAATATAAGAAAATTCTTATAATAAACACTTATAAATATACTTCGGTAAATCTATTCGGCACTCTTAGTTATCATTAATTCATCATTTAAATTGTAAGAAACGAAACGTTTAATTATACTAAACGATTTAGAAAAGTTTCCTGAAAATATATTTTTCGTCTTTTAGTCGACGTATTAAACTAATAATATTTTATTATTTTAACGCAAATTCACGTTTTGAGTAAAAATTCCAAGTGTAGACTCTTTACGAAATTTCGACATGACCCGTTCGTTTATACAACATTTTCCAAGGTTTTAACCTTAATCTTAAACATTTTTCACCAATTTCCCACTTTCCGACAAAATGCCAAATTCTATATCTCGCAATATTTACCAAAGCGTATTTCCCAAAACAGCTTTAAAATTCGTTACATAGGTATGTTTCACTTTTCAAAAGTCCGCCAAAATCCTTAAAACAACTAGTTTATGCTTATTGGGCCTTAAGGCCCAATAGCAGCCCATTAAAGTATCCGTAGATATATAATACGACTTAAGCCCAAAACTAAAGCCTATTAATAAATATAAGCCCAAAAAAATAGCTAACAAAATAATCAGGACCACAATAAGCTCTCAATAAGCCACGGCTTATTGGGCTTATTTGGGCCGTGAGCTCATAAGCTCCACAAAATACATAATAAGCTAATAAGCTACGTAATACATTTAGTTATCACCATAAGCTATCAAAATAGTCCACAAATATACGACGTACGAGGTAAATAACCAAAAATACTTTCCTTGTATTCTTCCAAATTGCCGAGAGTAATAAACCCAGAATAAGCTTGAAAATGCTTAATAATAAGTCAAAATACGCCACTAACCAGAATAAGCTAAATAGCAAATAAATGTTTTTCAACCATCACAACCATGACAATAAAACTACAAAACCTTATTCTCTTTTCATTTTTATTCGAACCAAAACCGAAGCCTAAATAACCTTTCGTAAACTTTTCGTTTTTGATTTTTAACAAACGCACCATACAACTAGCTTCTATGCATTATTTAACACACAAAAATATAAGTTAAATTTAAATTTAGAAAACTTACAAAGAGGGTTTCGAAAAGCGAGAACGAACGCGAACCGACTACCCAAACGTAGTTTAAACAATAACACGAACACTATAATCAAACCGGAAGTATTCAAACTCTCATGTTTTTGATCAAGTTTCAAAAATTTTAGTGTGTGTGTGTGTGCTTTGGTCGGACGCAACACAAGAAAAAGAGAGGAGAAGTGTGTGTAAAATTTTGGAAGTGTGTTTGAAATGGTATCAAAACAAAATGATATAAGACAAGGTTTGTACCCACCAAGGACCATGGGTGCTAAAAAATTGCCATCTTGTCTCCTACAAGATTTGAACCGCGGATAGGGTATCCTAGGGGCTCAGGTTGCCTTCTTTTTGTGTCGGGTTCACTTAAAACTATAAAACCTCGATCTTAAAATATTCCCCGAAGTTACTTAGTATTTTTATTCACTTTAAAAATACTTTTCCTATAACTTAGAGTATTTACACGACATATTTCCAATTTACATTTCCCAAAACTCATTTTGAACATTATCGGACGTGTCGGGACTCGTTTTTGGCATTTCAAGCTATTCACGAGACAAACCTCCCGGAACATAATCAACATAATAAATCCCTCTAAAAGGATTATTAAACACCAAATTAACATAAAACACCTCAATCACATTAATTCATCGCCATCAACATGGTGCTTGTTCTAACAAAATTGACAAAAGTCAAATAGTTAAAGGACTAAATTAGAACATTCAAAACTCACAAAAGGGCAAGGGTTATACACCTGTCTGATTCGACAGATTTTGAAAACTTTGAAAATTCATATAAAATCAACCGTAAGTCCGTAGAAGTCGTGCCACCCGTCATTTTAATGATAATTGAGTCTACTTTAATATAAGAAACCTTCCAAGTATTCAAAATAAACCTAAGTTGGTCAAAAATACAAAATACTACTTATTGTCCAAAACGTTGAGTTTTATTTTAGCGTAAAACTTGTATTTTATCTTTTCCTTTTGAGTCGGACATTTCAAGTTGATATATCCTTGAAAAATGGAGTATGTAACTTTTCAAATATATTAAACTTGGTTAATTTTGAAATGGCGAGGAAACTAATTCTTTTTCAAACAAAACCGAGCTAAGTATACATTGTTGTATATAATACACAAAACGACAACAAGTACTTTTTTGTGTTATGCTATATGATTATATGCATTTCCTTATGTCTTAATTTTGTTAATAGATATTATTAATTGATCGTTGCTATTTGTAAATGAGCTAATTATATACTAAACACATATTCCATGAACATTATTTGTTTGTAACTGGTTTTCTGGAATATGCCTAAATAGAACTTATGCTAAATTTCTTGTATTAAGATTGCTAAATTGCTCTTGCAGTGCATATAGGAAAAGATCACTTTGTTTACAAATGTTACATCAACATCTTGTAAACGTTATTAAACATAATAACTTGCTTAGGATTGTGAGCTACGAAGCTTGTCAAATCTAATGAATAAGATCGTCTTGCACGATTATCGCGTTATTAGTTCAAATGGTAAAATGTGTCACCATAAAAATTAAAAACTTTCATTTAATCAAATATTTAGACAAGATCTCAAAATCATGCCATAATACTATCTTGCCCTAACACGAGTTAAACAAGTTAGCTCATTATTTTAAATGATCTCGCTCTTAATAATAATCTTAGGATTAATAGAACACACTATTAAAATATGTATGTATCTTCTTTTAAATGAGTGTTTGTGAGGGTCAAGAAAGATCTCGAGTATATATCGATTCATTATTCAAATTATGATTGATATATTATCGAATCTAATTGACAAGTTTTTGAGTATGGACATGAAATTGGATTCTTATTTGTTTGGTTTCAAGACTATATCAATATATAACAAAGATATCATCTTGGATCTACATACTCAATCACACTCGATTGATATAAAAATAATTACATCCTTTTCTAGACTAATAGAATATGCATCGGATCATAACTCACACTTGCGTTGATGATGCCATATTGAGTCTACTTGTCCAATGGTTGTGTTCCAAATATTAGACTAATATGTTTAATACATGCATAAAATACACAATGAATTAGGATTGACGACTTGGATGTTTCGTCTAGAATATTCAAACAATTTCATTGTAATGCGATTTGTAAATGTGTCATTTCTTTAAAAACCAAACACGAGCAAACTAACAACATATGTAAACTTTGCTCATACGAATTAAAAACACAACACATATCTTAAATTTACATTTAGTTAAATTCTCAAATAAGAATAATACACTTGTTCATTCACCTAGGATAACATGATGATTGGGAAACATTTCATGCACTTATCGTGTTAAACGAGTGATAAAGGATAATGTATATCCTATGCATTTTATTTTCTTTGTAGCATGAATGGTTGTGTTAAAAGAAAATACACTACATATTGTTTGTAAAATATAAGCTATTAAAATTGAAAATAACCTATCACAATATGTGTCAATGCATAAACAAGGAAAATTCATTTGTTTAATTATGGTATATAACATTGATAAGAATAATAATCTTAGAAAAGAATATTTGTTTAAGAATAAAATATGTCTTATTTTAATCATATATCACTTAAGAATCACAAACTCAATTAAGATAAATAATCTTAATGAGATTCATTTCACAAGATATGCTAAGGAGCATTTTTAAATCATGCAATATATAATCGAAACCAAACAACCTATGGATCTTGAACAAAAAATTAAAACATATTTTTACGCTTTTCTAAGCATTCAACACATCTCTATAGGATTATGTGTAAAATATATCATCTAGATCTACCGTCATAAAAACATAGTTGTTTGAGTCATATTAGGTAAAGTATTAGAGAATCAAACATAGTTCATCTTTGCTACACTTTGATAGGTAAATTCAAACTAAATAAACAAGTAGTAACTAGGATTCTATTAAACGTTCCTAGATTCATGGCATCTCACATATGTGTTTTGAAGTTTCAAGATGACAACTTGTTCCTATGTGATATGATTATATGCCCTTGTGATTATCTTGACGACTAACGACTGTTTGCTTGGTTATTGAATGCATGTTTATTATAAAGGTTTTTGTCTTTCTCAAAGATTTCCGATATAATATTTCTTAGTTTATCTAAATAATACATGCTCTTAAATGCTAAATGTTAACATGTTTTATATGATGTTTGCGTTTAAAATAATCATGTTTCATACGTGCCGTTTTACATGACTTACGTGTTAATTGTGCACTTACACTATATTGATTTGATGCATAACGGATTACATATGCCTATCATGATAAACTTTTAGACGTCATATAGTCTTACACATTAATTACTTTGATTATTATGTTGATACATGCTTAAATACTCTTACATGCTTAATTCTATAAGTCTTATGCATCTAGCTATATATTTCTTGACACTAGAATTTATACCCTTATTACATGCGACCTTTAGTGTCACAATCCAATAGGTCATAATAGTCGCAAAATGGTCGTAAATCTCCTAGAGTCTCCATGCACACACTTTCTTTTTCATCATCTCGTTTCCTTCAAAATAATCCACTCTTTTGTCAAGGGATAGTTAGATACAAATCCAATACACCTCTAAGTAGGTTTGACAAATTAAATATTTCATTCAAAATATTCAAGTAATTTTAACTTGCGATCGCAAACGTTAAAAGTCATATCCAAAAATTCATATTCAAGCCTTTTAACAAAATATGTTAAAACGCTCTTCCAAAAGCTAAAAGTCAACATCCTCACTAAACCACTCAAACGTGAACCGTTTAATTATCTACGTTTAGGTCTAGGAATGATAGAACAAATCTCGTAAACGTGTCATTCTCCTTTTAATAGTCTTGTTACTATTAAATTTATCTCTATAATCCTTGACAACTTAATTATTTCATCCGAAATGCTTAAGTAATTTTTAATTCGCGTAATGCAAATTAAAATGTCACTCATTGTTCATATCTAATTCATTTCACAAAAACCTTAATCACACTTCTATTATTATATAGATGGTTAATACCCTCCGTCCACCTTTTCCGCTACCACATTTAAGACAACCTCGTACCTCGTCGTATGATTGTTCTATGAACATTCGCAATACTCGAGAAGAGCTACATAACTTCATCGATGAAGTTTGTCGTATGCTAGCCGTCATCCGTCTTGACATTGTCAAGCTCGTCGTTTCCGTCTTCATTTGTCTTCACTTATTATTTTTCATAATTTATGTTCGGATGAGCACGAATCTAATAGGAAGGGAAAACATACTCGCTCACATATATACTTTAACCAAATACACACAAGAACTCATATGTGATTCTTATTCACTAGAAACCAACTTACAAGAACACTCACTTCCTTTACAACTCAAGTACACCCCAGGTTCTAAACCGAAATTAATTCAAACCTCTTAACCCGTATGTCGATCATACATAAAAACCACAAGATACACTTCTACTATACACTCAAACCTCATAACTATTCTTCACTCTTATTAGTGATCACTAGTTCTAGTACATCCTCAAACCACCAAAGTGAAATCAAAAACCGAGTCATCCTTACTACTACAATCTCGAGTCATCCACCTAGTCATATTCACAAGAAGATTCAGCCATGTAACCATTCCTTACAATCTAATAGTAACTTACCACAACTACAACCCATGGATGTTGAACCATATTTCATAATGCATAAACCTATTCCCATCTGGATGCCTCTCTATAGATCAACAAGTTGTTGTCATATCTGTTCACTTATAAGCATTTTTGCCTATGTTGTCAAAAGTCAAGTGAATTTCATAATGAAATGCGTCTCTTTCTCAAACACAATCCTTACAGCGCTAGATTAAGGCTCAAGTCCAGTCACTAAACAACAAAAGCCATTCACGCAAAACCATTTGACAATTCCAACAATCTCAACAAAAACATCGATACACAACTTACGTAACCATCCAAACAAATATCCACATAACCATGTAGAGAAGAACACAAAGAAGATATTCAAGTTTCAAGTGTTATAGAGTCATCACATTTTTTAACCTTTAGTCAACACTTCCCTCTCCATTCACGATATATTAATCTAAATTGTCTTTATTAACCTTTAGTCAACACCATTTCTTCAGGGTCTCCATTCATAAGCTCATCCTTACTCTGTTCATGTTATCAGATTCATTTTCATTCTCATCCAAAGCGGTCATTTTTCATTTTTCATTTTATTTTAATTTAACTCTTTTAAAGATATAATATTTTGGCATATCATCCGCCAAGATTTAGTAACATTCCATCTTGTTTAAAATGTACATTTAGACAGGATTTTTCCTCAATAAAACAGAAAGAGCATACATTAATGCTTAACAAATAAACCTTGAAAAAGATTTCTATACTACAACCCCTTGTACGAAAGTCTATCCAATCCCAATCATGTGTCTTGGTAGATGATAGATAATAATAAGTAACATGTCATTCAAAATACGTTAATAATCCTTATCCAAATGACATCTTGGAAGAAGTCATTCTTATAATATTAGTGTGTCAATCAATAAACGAATTTTGTTCTCGTTTATTAAAGTCGGTATAATATTGAAGGGTGTTGGTCGAGTCTTAGTCCTTAAGCATGTGTTGGTCGAATCTTATCATTGGTACCTAAACATTGTCGTGTCTTAAGCATATGTCATGATTCCTTTTTATATTGGACTTAGGTTGTTGTTATTAAATAATGATTGCATGTGTCTAGGTTTTTAATTTTCTTTTTAAGTGTCATACTTTAGAGTGAATATACCTAAGACATGCATGTTTTGTTCCTCGCTAAATGTCTTGTTATATATATCTATCATCGTCATTATGTATATGTGCATGTTTCTACCAAATTTGTTTTGTAGCATACTTTCATAATTCGATTCCTTGGTGCCCCAAACAAAGGAGAGCACACACCGAGGGGAGCAATATTACAAATTGACCGAAACTTCCTCTAATCTATTTATATATATTTGTTCCACTCAACTAACCCTTAATCTAGGTTAAGCTTTTGTAACAAATATGAACCTTGGATACGTCTGGCAACAAAGGTTCAATACAAAGGTTGAAAGCATCGTAAAGTGCAAGCTTATTTTTTTAGGATGCAAGACTCACTTTGATTGATTAGCAAGCTTATTTTTTGTAAGATAGAATCAGATACAAGAACAAAGAGGAAGACTGTAAGTAAAGAACATCAAAGCATGCTCCTTTTTGTTTCGACAAAAGTGGGAACGCGAAGTGTAAACAAGTAGACTTAACATTTTACTATGAGATAAATAGTTTACAAATTATTTTTTGTCAACATCAAAAAGGAGGAGACTGTTCGATAAGAAATATTACTGAATAAAACTATTCATACATTCTCTTTGTGTATGTTGGTGATGAACAAACATGTAACTTATACACATAAAGTAAAGTGCTTAAGGTTTTCTCGTGATCACAAATCTTCATGCATTCAACGTCAACATCTTCTCGACGTCACCAAGTCCGCTTCAACAACAGATATATATGTTTGCACCCGACGTAAAATCACTAAAGGTAAGCACAAACAAACTTTAAATTTGTTAGGAGACATCAATAGAAACAGATTTTTTTTATTTTATAGATTGCTAAAACCCTTGCATATTTTTATAGAAATATACAAACATTTTTTAAAAAATACAAACCAATTTGAATTATAAGTATGTTTAAGATTTTTAATTCAAAATAAATAATTTGAATTCCCTAGGTTGGGGGGGGATTTTTCTACCTAAAACGGATAAATTTGATCAAGGAAACACCTCCCCTGGAAAAAACAAAAAAATGAGCGTTCTACTATGGGCGACCCCCTTATATGTAAGGGCCCCCCTTTGTGATAAAGGGGCTGGCCATAGAGTTAAGGGGGCCGGCCATGTAAAAATGCTCCCAACTTTGACCTATAAATAGTGGATTATTCCCTATAGATTTTTCACCTCTTTGCACACAGTTTTTCCCAGATCTAAAAACCTCCTTCCAAACTTTTTTTGATCACTTAAATTGTTATAAGTTTGTTTAAATGTGATCCAATCATCCATCCGTTCAAGTGCAAAAGAGAATACTCTCGCTATTCATAAAAAAAATAAAAGTTATGTATTTTAGTAGTGTCAGATTTCGTTACCATGTGTTACATTCACAATGGTGTAGATCGATCCATGTATTCCAAAGCTAGATGTAATATTAAGAAGTCGGGTTGATCGTGATATGTATAGAAGGTGAGTAAAATACTGTAAGGGTGCATATAGTTGTTTAGATCAATTGATCGATGATAGTATTTAGTGAGGTAAATACTGTAAGGGGTGGTTAGTATTTTAGGCCTTAAAAAAGTACGAAGTGTGTGGTAGAGTCGGTTCTAACTAAGATTAGGAACTTGACATTTAGTTTAATGTGTCAGAAGAAGATTAAGCGATGGAGTTTATTTGTTTAGGCATTAGAAACACAAGGTTTTTTTTTACTGATGGGCTCCATAAAGTCGATAACGGGTTGGATTGTTACCCGACAAAAAGAACTCGACAATCTTAGCTAAGAGTCGGAAAATAATGGTAAGAACGTTTACGATATTCTCCGCTTATAAGGGAACTTATTGACTAGTATGTAACTCTCGAGTTGGGTACTCTGTGGAGTAGGAGTAGGGCGAAGAAGGAGTCTTCGTGACACGAACCGTTAAAAAATCATTGTGCCGATTTGCACTTCTTTTAACCTTCCTTACATCTTTATTTACCTTATCGCCTTACATTTATATTTGCATTAGATCTATATGTGTGTTGATTGTTGCTTATATTGTTTGGATGATGATTGTGTCATGGATAGAAGTTAATATTGTGATTGTGTTTATATTGCTATGACATGTTCTAGTGGATACAGTTGTATTATTCATACTTCTCATATTGCGTCTAACTTGATCGATAAGTTGATACAAAATGTTTTAAGTTTTTAAATGGAAACGTATTCACCCCCCCCCCCTACGATTTCTACTGTGGAAAACTAGAAGGGGGGTTGAATAGTTTACCGCTTTTTAATTTAAGAGAAAACTACAATTTTGGTCCACTTTTTTTTACCGGGTATAACACTTTTGGTCCATTTTTTTAAAAATTTGCGGGTTTAAGCCAAAACCCGAGTATCCATTTCACATTTGAGCCAAAACCCGAGTATCCATTTCACATTTGAGCCAAATGAATATTTAACGAAATTGTTAGATTTGGCTCAAATGTGAAATGGATACTCGGGTTTTGGCTCAAATGTGAAATGGATACTCGGGTTTTGGCTTAAACCCGCAAATTTTTAAAAAAATGGACCAAAAGTGTTATACCTGGTAAAGATAGTGGACCAAAATTGTAGTTTTCTCTTAATTTAATGTATCGTTTGTTTATAAAAACTTAGATATGAATTTATGTGATCTCAATGTACACCCAATATGAACAATATAGTTAAGAAAATGAATGACAACAAGAAACAATATAAATGTGCAAGTAAAGAGATAAGAGTTAGAAGTATCAAACCACAACACGGATTTATAGTGGTTCGGTAACGAAGCTCCTCTTCGCCCTACTCCACTCCTCGAGTACCTAACTCGAGAATTTTCTTCACTATGTCAACAAACTCCCTTTAGGTGGGGAAAACCGTACACAAGTAGCTTATACCAATTTCTAACACAAAGCCAAATGTCGAGTCCTAACCTTAGCTAGAACCAATCTACCACACTCTTTGTATTTTGAGGCCTAAAATACTAACCACACTAACACAATATCACTTCACCTAAAACACTAACACGATCACCACGATCTAACTATGTTACTTGATCTCCAACTAAGCTATAAAGATACACCACAATTGTAACTACGTTACTTGATCTCCAACTAAGCTATAATACTTCTTGACTTGATGATAAGAAGTATTCTTATCTTGCACTTGAGGATCTAAGCTTAAATCACTTGAAAATAAAGCTTAAGATTAAATGATCAAAGGATTGTAGGTGATGTATAAAATGATTTTAGACAAGAAAAAATGAGTGCAAAAGGTGAAAAAAATCAGTGGGGAATAGTCCACTATTTATAGGCAAAGCTGGGAGCGTTTTTAGATGTCCGGATAACTCTCCATATAGTGACTTATCTAGACCAATAGGATCACAATTAACGACCTATCTTTGCCCTTAGATTGTGAGCTTAGTTGGACCATAAGGTAACCTTGGTACTAACGAGCACGTTCTCGATTAATTGGTAAAGACTTGGTTAGTAGACTACTAGTGTATAAATTGCCATTAAGCAGTAAGTAGGTAAAGTCTCTATGAGTTAGGGTTTAACAAGATCACCATTGCTTTAATCCCTAAGATAGATTATAATCAGCAAATAAGGATGCTTTATGAGGATGCATTTAATTATGACAGAATTCTACGTATCTAGGTCTTAGGAAGAAGTAATGCCTAAGTCTTAAGAATGATATGCCGCTTCGAGATAAGTAATAATTGCACTAAATAAACAAACCAACGTTCTGATTGGATTAATAATGGTTAATACAATTTTCTTATATTTGGCTAGACTGTTCTTTTATCTTCTGTTAATTTGCTTGCATATGTTTGTGTGTCTTGAATTGGTTTTAGTCACCACTAAACCCGTGTCAGTCTCTTAGACTGAAAACCCCCCTTATCCATTAGATTTAGGATTAACATAGGTTTAGCATAGATTAGACTAACTTAGATTAGAAAAACCAAAGTATTAATAAATTGAAAGTGTTTCTCGCTCTTAGTGATCGACACCCTACTTACCACAAAACTCCCACCGATCGAGTACACTGCCCGTTAAAGTGTTGTTTTTGGTTAAGTCTGCAAAATATAAATTTAAAACTTGAATCATAATTTACAACCACACAATGACACATCAAGTTTTTGGCGCCGTTGCCGGGGAGTAAGAATTAACCTTGATTTTTATTTGATATTTTGGTTTTTAGCATTAGATTACATTAGATCTAACCCTTAGGATTAGTGTAATTTAGATTAGTGTATAATTTTGTATATTCTGTATATTTGTGTGTTTAATTGTTTGAGTGTTTTAATTGTTTTCTCTAATACACAGTTCTGGTCGATAACTCGATACGGCGTATCCACTTCCATTGGATATGGCGTATCCAACTTTCTGTCTAATACAACATATTCTCTCAACAGATTAATACGGCATATTCACTTCAATTGAATATGACGTATCGATCATCTGAAGTTGAAGCTGAATTTTCATGTTTGATTTGGTACTTAATTTTTTTTCTTTCTTCAGAACAATTCCTGCTGATATTTTTACCTTTGTGATAGATCATACTTATCAGAGCTAGTTGATTGAAGAAGAAATGGTAGATAAAGAAGCAAAATCAACAACGAGAAAAATCTTAAGTAATGACCAAGCAAATTACTATTTAGGGATTACAAGCATTACGGTTAATGGAAAGAACGCCTATGAGCTGAAAGGAAAATTCCTTGATGATTTGTACAAAAATGCCTTTAGTGGTACTAATGGGGAAGACGCGGTTGAACATATCGAATATTTTCTAAAAATTGTCAATTAAAGGATCAATTACTAGTTGGGTCAATTAAACTTAGAGTTGTTGTTTTCCCAATCTCATTGGTAGGAGATACATGAAGATGGTTTGATGGAATTAAAGGATCAATTACTAGTTGGGTCGATTTAACTTCTAAATTTTTTGAAAAATACTACCCGCCTTCCCGCACTGGCAATGTTAACACCCTAAAAATTAAGTGGGACCCTACTAATCCTAAGTTCAAAAACTGGTTGGCCTTAAAGTTTGTGAACTACAAGACGATGGATATATTTACTAAAGGAGCTTTGTGGGATTATTGGAAATTGGGAAGTGAAGAAATTGAGCCAACAAATGAAGAACCTTTGGATCTTGAGGAAACTAATCACGATGATGAACAAGAAATCGGTAAAAATTTTAGGATTGAAATAAACTTATTCGATTATGAAACACCACTGTGTGAAAAATTCAAAGAGTTCAATTACCTACTCAAGATAGACCCGAATGTCCTTAATAATGATATTGAGGGATTCAAGACTTATGACGAATACAAGGATGATTGGATTTATGAATGGAACAAAAACATGCCATGGGTACACGAAAAACCCTGGACTGACACTGGAGTATGGACTGAACCCACTCCAATTGTGCACTGTTGTAAGCCGTTTAATTATAAAAGTGGGTATTCGGAGTGGCCTACCTGTAGCTGGAAAGAAGATGGATATAGTAATGGAGGAAACTTGCCAGGAGCTTACATAATTGGAAACACTCTCTATTACCAAGATTTAAAATGGTACGAGGCTTTGAAGGATAACAAGCTGAAAGAAGAAACTTTAAGAAATAAGGTTATCATGGAAGGATTAATCAATGACGATGTTGAATCGAATAATGAAGGTTGGAAAGCTAGGAAAACTTTGAAAATAGAAATGGTAATCGTTATGAAAGGGAATATGAGAATGATCAAGAAGATGAAGAAAGATCTCAATTATTTGATGATGCAATTCAAGAATTACCGGTTTGCACTATTAGAAGATTCGAGATGATCAAATATTCATTCGGACAAGACGAAGAGTATGTGGCTATTAAAAAAGATGAATACGAAGATTTGATGAATACAAGCAAGAAAGCAATCCACGCATATTAAGAAATCTTTCGCATGATGGACGAAGGATGGATGGTAACAAGAGCTGAATAAAGGAAGCTGGAAAAAAGTCTAACTTAAAAGACTAGCTGAAAGAAAAGTGCTTCCCGGGAGACAACCGGAATGTTATTTATTTTTATCAAGTCTGTCTTCCCAGACATCAATACGGCGTATCCGCTCCATACCATGCGGCGTATTGAATGTCTGGACGTTATCAGTCCTTTATTTTTTATGCACTTTAAACATTATTGTCAGTTCTGTCAATATGGCGTATTCATGCATGTAACACCCCCAAAATCTGGTCGCAGCGGAATGGTAACAATGGGGTGCTACTTCATAGTCCAAACGCACAAGTCACAGAAAACGACCTTAAAAGAGACGTTTTATAAAATGTCACATTCAATTTAGTAAAAATGCTAGAGTTACACAGGTTCCATTTATAATGTATTAGAAAACATTGTCAAA
>BQNB010028187.1:3539-56907 GCA_026074375.1 Tanacetum coccineum | reverse complement strand
ACTCGTAAAGTAGGCCTTTGACCCGACCCGGTGCCCCTCTGATTGTTGGCATTGTTGGCATTTGCCGTACTCCTACAGTCACAGGCAAAATGGCCAACTTTGTTGCATTTGTGGCATTTTGGAGCACATGGACCGTCATGGTGATAATTGCATTTAGCGCATAAGGGTTTAGATCCCCCGTATGACTTCTTCTCACTAGTCTTTGCAGTGTAGGCCCGACCAGTGTTTTGCCTTTTGAATAATTGTTGTTGGTTCTGTATGTTCCTTAGGGTTTCCTCAAACTTCCTTTTACCCTCTGTTTGGCGTTCAACCAATGTGCGGATTTTCTTATCCATTAGCTCGGTTGCAATTTCCACTGCATCTTGCATTATCTTTGGTTTAGACGCCACTACACTCCCATAAATTGTCTCGGGAAGGCCACCGACATATTTTTCAATTTTATCATATTCTCCGGGAAACATTCTCCCGCACAACAAAGCCAATTCCTGAAAGTGTTGGGTATAACTTTTCAAGTTGGTACCCTTCACCTTCAGATCCCAAATTTCCATTTCCAGTTTCTTGATTTCATTTCGAGGATAGTATTTGTCAGTCATCATTTTCATAAGTGTTTTCCAAGGCATACCATAAGCGGCATCATGACCAACTGTCTTGACCTGAGTGTTCCACCATGTTAAAGCAACTGAATGAAGAGTGCAAGTAGCAAACTTGACTTGATTTTCAACTACACACTTACTGATATGGAAAACAGACTCCATTCTTTCAAACCATTATGAACGACCAGCAACTCCTTCTGTGCCTTTGAAGTTTAATGGTTGACATTTGAGAAAGTCAGCGTAAGTACATTCACGAGTAGTTCGTTCTATCCTCCCAACACCTGTTCCTGAAGTATGGTTGTCATTGCCATTTCTATTTGCATCACGTGCTGCCAAAGCGGCAGTAACGCCTTGGTCAATCATTGCCTGAAGCTGGGCATTAGTGACATATGTGGTGTTGGTTGTTTCTGGGACTGTTGTTGATCTGGTGGTTCATTTTGGTGCCATTTTCTTCAATCAAAAGAAAATATAATACTCGTTAGATTTCATAGAATCATAACCATTACATGACATATGCACGATAAATAAAGGGAGATCACATCACATAGTGAAGTATATAATTGAATTGTAATCAACAATAATATAACCAAATCGACATTCATTTACAACAAATTCGATTCCAGATATGAAATAATACCACCATTCCATATATAATTAGAAAACATACATGATTTGGTTCAGATACAAAATGTTCCCAACGATTAGGTTACAAAATAAACATAACAACCTAAAGCCATACTAGCCGGGATTAAACCCATAATACTTAGTAGGTTAATACAAAACAACTAGCCATAACATGATCTAATCTATGAACTGCTACCGGCTTCCTCTGGTAGCTCTGGCTCTGCAAGACCCTTAGCAGGTCCCTGCTGTCTCTGAAGCTCGATCATCTGGGTCTTGAGGCTCTTTACTAGCTTTAGTGCCTCAGTAAGTTGTCTCTGCCTCCTATAGTCTGCTGCCAGTAACTCTGAAATCACTATCTGCCTCCTACGGTCCGCTGACTGTAACTCTCTAGTCTTTGCCTGCTGAGCTGACATTATGGTACTTAGCGACATAACCTCTGCACGAGAAAAGTCACTCGCGTCCATGGATTGTCCCTAAGCCTCTCTAGACATCCTAGCCTCTATCTCCATGAGTCTAGCAGTGTGTGTATGTGCACGCCTATCTCTGTATAACATGTTGAGCCAACCAGCCATCAGATGTCACTCAGTCTGCCCATCATCCAACCTCGTATAGATCTCATACGCGTCTTGCCTAACCCTAGTCTCAAACTCTACCATATGTCGACCCAACTCTGTATCAGTACTAATTGGTGCCCCCTGCAGGGCCTCAACTATCTCATCCCAAGAGTTAGTGATCCCGTATCCAACATCTCTCTCTGGATCACGCCTAATCTCCCTATCCATAGTGGCTACAAAACTATAGTCTGCCCTAAGACCTCGAGCCAGTCTAGCAGCAGCAGCAGACGAGCTCTCTCCTACCTTATATCTAGGACCCAGAGCGATACCTAACCTCTTCTGAGGTGGTAAGGTAACCTCAGGTTTGTCCTCCCTACGACTAGCAGAGGGTAGTAGCAATGGTGGTGATGCTGTAGGAGCTGGTATGGGTAAGAGTGATGGTGTCCCTGATGGTGGTGTCAAATGGTAGGTGGATGGTAATAGTAGTGAATGTGAAGTAGATGGGGCCTCGGCTCTCAGCTGGATCATCGCAGCTCGATAGCCTAATGAACGGATAAGACTAGTAGGTGGTGTAGATGACACCGGTAAGGGTGGTGATAGTGGTAGTGATGGAGATGGTATCAGAGGTAGTGGTGGAAAAGGAATCTGAGGCAGTGGTGAAGACCATAGGGATAGCGGTGATGGTGGTGGAGTAGGTATAGTGAGGAGTGTGGCAACCTCTGAATCAGACCAAGCTGGTGTAGGTACTGGAGCTAGAATAGAAATCCTAGCTGTCACACGATATGCAGGGTGTGGTGGTGGCGTGGCCGCAGACTCATCAGTCTCGAATGGCTCTGTCTCCTCCGCATATGGGACCTGATCAGCAGCTGGTAAAGCAACAACTGCAGAGTCGGCATGAGCTGGGTGCTCCTCCTCCTCCTAATCATCATCGGCCTCGATGTCAACATCATCCTCCTCATCATCCTCAGATGGCTCATCCTCATCATCGCCCTTATCTCCTCCATCAGCAGGATAATCGACAGGATTCTCCTCAGGGTCCTCATCGTCATCCTCCTCTAGGTCTGCCTCAGGATCAGACTCTGGAACATAATCTGGTGACTAGGCAGTGGGTGAGGCAGCAGCTGGCAGTGGCTGCTCCTCAGCCGGAAACACCTCATCCTCCTGTGGCATGAACTCAAGATATATCGGCTCTAGAACATAGTCTAGTGGAGGTGGTGATTGTGGCTCCTCGGGGCCAGGTATGTAATATGGTGATGGAAGGGCCTGTAAAGCGACCTGTACATACGGGTCATCAAGCATCCAAGGCAATCCCTCGTCCTCCGGTCCAACAACTCCTGGGGACCCAATATCTGATAATCCTCCAAATGTGCTAGAAACAGCAGTGTATGTGACCCCTGATTCATCTAAATCTAACATGACTGCATTTGAAAATAAAAAATAACTAATATTAGTATTTAATATAAGACTCCTATAGTAATATACATTTATATCATAACATGTATATCAATTATGAATGCATCTAGTCTTAACTAACTAATGCAACAAGTAGTGTATGTATGTATGTCCCATGTAAACCCCTTTTGTATGAATGTAATGTTTGAAAATGGTTATAGTCCAATAAAAAACATTTGACTTGGTTCTCTATAACCTTAGCTCTTGATACCAATCTGTAACACCCCCAAATTGGGTCGCAGCGGAATAAGGGTCCGGGGCGTGTCACTTCATAGATCAATAACACAAGATGTATATAGAATGACCAAAAAGTCGTTTAAAACCGATACATTGGATTTAACAGAGTATTCGTTACAAATAGCCTGAAGCTTTAACTTGTTCATCATTATTATTACAAAGATACTGGTTCTTAACACATGAATTTCCCAAAACATAAAGCAACCATATCTTTAGCATGACATCCCAAAACAAAATCACCAATGTATCCTTGGCACCTTATGCTTACTGATCCCCTAAAAAACATTGCTTTAAAACGTCAACAATAATGTTGGTGAATTCATAGGTTTGATAAATCATATGTTGTAGGACCACAAGATTTCCCAAGTGTATGATAATGCAACAGATGCAGACATCATATAAATGTAATTACGTTGCCCTAAGCTCATGACACTGAAGCTCGACATAAATGAAAACCATATAAATGGCCTACATTGCCCGTGTTGATGTTCTAACCCGCAACATCCTATGTTCGACATGGTATACGTTTGTTTGCCCAGTGATAGCTAATCACCCGAACGGGGATGTCAATCCCAATAGATCTATTCATATCATTCGCGCTCACAATCCAGTAATTGACAGTTCATGATAATGGGCTCAACTTGGGTTATCGCTACTTAGGCAACACGTAATTATAGTGTAAAAACTTATCCACTTGTGTCCAATTGTAAAACAATGCATGTTTCTCACCCCAAAAACTTATAAAACAATCATGTAAAAGTGGGGCTATGAACTCACCTTGAGTGAGAGTATGACAAGATTATCACAGATAATGCGTCACGCCAATCGTCAGATGCAACCTATTTAAATTAAGGTCGTATGAGTACTCAAGTACTTTGGCTAACAACTACCACATATGATCCTTTTAGTTACATCGTACTATCGTTCGGGCTATCATAATTAACAGGTCATGTAGTGACGTATGAGGAGCTAGGACACTTTAAATCGTAAATCCAACAACTCGTCGATACGCCACCCCGAAGAGGCCTCATTATGAAACTCCCTAGTAATATAGCACTTTGATTAACTAAAACCACATATGCTCCTATATAGCTACATCACCATCTAAACGTTTTAGCGAAATCATATTTATAAAGTAAAAACGTTTATAAATACGCCTTTAGTAAAAACGACGTAACTTTATAGTTTTAAGTCCGTTTTTGACGTTTCTTATGCCCACGCCTTCGTATTAAGACGAGTTATTATAATTTGACATTTTCAAAGTTTTGGACCCCCTGGTGAACAGTAACTTTTACTGTTCACACCAGACCCTAAATGTATTCATATAGTTTTCGTTATCGTAAACTCGTAAACGTCGTATTTTATTCGTTATAGATCCGTTTTTAACGATTCTTTCGAGCACGTTCTCGTAATTGGAAGTTCTATCAATTTATGAGGTTTACAAAAATAAAAGTTTCTGTCATGAATAGTAACTTTTATAAAAATAGTTTTATAAAAGTATTAATTGTCGTAAACTCGCGAAATTCATAACTCATTCGTTATTAATTGAAAATTTCCGTTTCTTATCATTTTGGAATCCTAAAAATATGTGTAATCTGTTAAAAATACTAAACTTGCTGTTTTATATAATTTTTATAAATTGTTTTATAAAAATTCTTTTATAATCCGTTTATTTATCGTATAACTTGTTTTTACCGTAACTTTTTTGTTATTTATCCGTTTCTCAAGTTTCTTACATGCCCGGATTCGTATTGAGATGTAGTATTTTATAAAAATATAAAACTAATATATTTTTATACGAATTTTTGACAGAAGTATTGAATGACTTTGTTAAGTCCATATTTAACCTTTGTTTTTATACTTTCAACTTGGTAAATTACCACAAGTATTCTATACCATATATATTATATATCATACACATATTAGTGTCCATTAGTCCATAATTGTCCAAAATTCTATGACAACAAGTCCATAACAACTCTTTAAATTTAATACTTTCTTATGTAACCTTTATTTAACAAGTTTATACATAACCCTTTTATGCATTAACCAAAGGTGTACCAAAGTTATGCTTCTATTATAACCTTAATTTAGTGTTCATATATCATAACCAAAAGTCCATAAAAAAGATTTACATGTCATTTGTATTACTTTCACTTGAAACATATTAAGTGAACCTTTAAAACCCTAACTTGTATATATCCATTTTTACACTTAATCAACATGGTACAAAACTTTCACATCCATTTTAACATGATACCATTAACATCATAACATATGTAGAAGTGTACAAAATAATGACAACAAGTAAAAACCCCTTTTTACATGTTTAAAAATCCTAAATGGTGATTTTAGCTATATAGAACTCATATATGCATATAATCATGAAATGAAAAGTTAAAGGCTTTTAGATAACCTTATGATGATGTATGATGATGAGAAATATGTGCTAAACCCTTGTTTAGCCTTTAAACCCAAGCTAGCAAGCTATGAAAACCCTAATTCAATATGAAACCCTAAATCTTGATTTCTTGCTTCAACACTTGTAAACCCTTAACCAATGCTTCAAATCATCTTGAGGTATCTTAGATATAGTGTAGGTATGCTTGTATATGTGGTAGAAAAATTGGTATGGATTTAGTAAAAGGGGTGTTTCAAGCCGTGGCCAAAAGAGGAAGAAAAGGGAGGAAAAGTTGATCTTTTTGCTAAGTGTTATGAGAATAGATGGCTTATTACTTGTATGCATGTATTATATGGTAAGTCTTAGTCAAAAAGATTGCAATAGTTGGTCAAGAACATAGTTCATGGTCTTAAGGAAGACTTATGGTCAAATGAGACAAGGTATGGCTATGTTTAATGCAAAGGTGATGTACAAAGACCAACTTGTAAGATTTTTTTCATTTTTCTTGTATATAACTCTTTAAATCCGGCCATATAGAGACATATATGATATATTTTTGTAAAATTTGAGTATTGGGTATAAATGTGGGTATTTGTTGAAGCGTAGAAAAGCTTTGGTGGTTCCGGGAATGCCTAAACGTATTTTATCGCGAAACATAGTCAATTTACGCAACCAATAAAAATACAATGAACAAAGTTAATAATTATCATCAAAATAATTACTTAACACTTGCTTGATGTAAACATTTAATTGTTTGATGCCCGTTTACATTAAACGATAATTTTTAGCGTACGCGATTTAACTTAACGTTTACGATTTAAAAGCAAACGCGTACAATACTAAAAGTACATAGTGAATTTATTGATGACGTCAATGACCCTAAAACACGGGGTGTTATAATGTCCTTGATCAGCTAGCCTTGCTTTGTTCTTGATGACTATTCCTCTTTCATCTGTCTTGTTCTTAAAAATCCATTTGAGACTAATGGGCTTCTTTCCCTTAGGTAGATCTACTAGAATCCAAACCTTTTATAGTTTAAATTGTAGAAGTTCCTCTTGCATTGCTTCTACCCATGATAGATCACTTAAAGCTTTTCCAACCCTGTTTGGTTCTTCTTGAGATAGAAAACAAGTAAATAAACAAGTATAAAGACTTGCATGAGTTTTCTCTTCATATATAGCACTGAGAACCCTTGTTCAGAAGTAGATATTTTCATTCCTCTTGTCTGTATAGAGGACTGCACATCACTAATCACATGTTCAAGTGGGTGATCTTTGTGAATTCTGGTATGAGGAGTAGTAGGAACTGCATAGGTATTTGGAATGTTCCCTAATCCAACTTCTGGTTCATCTTTATCACTAAAGAACTTAATATGAGTAGCTTCAAGTAAATGACTAGCTCCCAACATGTCTTTAGGACTAGCAGTATTAACTGGTGAAACAACAATATTAACTTCAGGACTGGCAGTATTAACTTGTTGTCCATCAGTATTAACTTCCTTAGGACTGCTATCATCTTCAGACTTATCATTGTCATTACTCTTATTAATCGGACCATCTTTAACCTGCTTTGGATCATCAGGAGCAGATTTTGGTTCATCATTACCAACATTCTTGGAAGGTGAATCAAAGTATGAAGCATCTCTCTAAATTGGCATCACAATGCAATCTTGACTGACTTGCTCTTTTTGAGTAGATGTACCTGCATTAAGATCTCCTTGAATACCTGCAGATTCATTAGAAAGTATGCCTGCAAAAACTGGCACATAATTCATAGATTGGGTTAGAGAATCAATATCAAACAGCCACTTTGGACCATTTCCATCTAGCATAGGCTTATTCTCTAGAAACCCAACATGCAAGTTTTCTTCAACCTTATTTGTTCTTGTGTTGTATACCCTAAAGGCTTTACTACTCAAAGAATATCCAACAAAGAAACCTTCATCACTTTTGCCATCAAACTTCCCTAAATTGTGTAAGGTATTGAGAATTGTAACATGGCATCCAAATGGTCTCATAAAGCTTAGAGCTGGTTTAAAACCTCTAAAGAGTTCATAAGGTGTCTTGTTATGAGGCTTGACTACAATGACCCTATTATGAACATAGCAAGCAGTACTAACTGCTTCTGCCCAAAATGTGGTAGGTAGCATAGAGTCAGCTAACATGGTTCTAGCATCCTCAATAAGTGTCCTATTTCTCCTCTCAGCCACACCATTCTGCTAAGGGGTCCTAGCTACACTATATTCTCTCCTAATACCTTTTTCTCTGCAAAAATCATCCATAACTTTATTCTTAAACTCTGTCCCATTATCACATCTGATTATTTTAACTTTCTTATCCACTAGGTTTTCTATCTCTTTGATAAAGTTCTTAAGGATCTCACAGGTTTCATCCTTAGTTGTTAAAAAGAAAACCCATGTAAACCTGCTATAATCATTAGTGATCACTAAGCAATACTTCTTATGCATTAAACTACTCACAAAAGTTAGACCAAACAAGTCTATATGTAGCATAAACAAGGGCTCGGTAATGGGATTCAGTACCTTGGACTTACAAGAGGCTCTATGTTGCTTCCCTTTAAGACAAGCAACACAGGTTTGGTCATTTTCAAAAAGTTTTAAAGGCAAACCTCTAACAAGATTGTCTTTAACAAGCTTATTTATGTTCTTAAAATTAATATGACCAAGCCTTCTATGCCAGAGCATTGATTCATCTAATGTAGCCTTTGCAACAAGACAAGTTAAACTCTCTTTAGGAACAATGTTCTTCATATCAAAACTGTACATGTTGTCCTATCTAGGGATTTTAAGAAGTATTTGACTTTCATCATGTAACTTAAAATCAGGAGATAAGACAAGACATTCAGTGTCAGTAAAAAGGACATAGTTCTTTTTGTCACACATCTGTGAGACACTAAAAAGATTGAATTTTAACTCCTTGACAAAGTATACATCATCAAAATCAAGACTATCAATTTTAGAGTATACCCTTTCCCAAAAAACTAACCACCATATCACTCCCCAAATGTAACATAACCTCCATCAAATTCCTTGAAATCTGAGAGATAAGCTATGTTCCCAGTCATGTGTCTTGAGCATCCACTGTCAACAAAACCTTTATCATACAATTGTGGAGTGCCCTGCACATAAAAATAAGGAAATTAGTGTCCTTTGGGGACCCAGGCCATTACTGACTTGGATCTGCCTCGTGCATCAATGTAGTTATATCTATTGAAAACAAGTGATGCACCATTAGGTCTGGTAGGTCTCCAAACCCAACATGCTGAGGGCTTGACAACATTGACCCCTGATTAATTGAAAATCCTTTAACTCCTCTCTTAAAAAGAAAGAGAAAAAGAAAAGGAAGACCAAATTGTGTATAACCAGAAGTATGAATTCCTGGGTCGTTATCCCTAACGAGGAGTGAATCGCTAAGTCGATGATTGGTTGGTCATTTGGAAACTTGAATGGAAGAATATTTTGATTTGATTTCTAAATCTACAGGAAAAATAAGGCAATCTACACTAAAAACGAGAAAATCACACAATTTAAACTAAAAACGGAAACGGGAATCTAAAAACGACACACTAAAAACCCTAATTTTTAAAAAATTAACCTAAATTGATTTTTTTACTTTTAATAGACTTAGATTGACTAAAAAGGAAGATTAAAGAAAACTAGAGCAAAAACGGAGTTGAATTGGGCTTTAAAACTCAAAAACGAGAGCGGGAACGAATCCTGTTCTTTAAAAAATGAAATTTTGTAATATTAACCCTACGAAAGCAAAAATAATTTTCCTAGAAACTATATGATAAAAGAAAATTTTCTAAAAAAGAATTATATTTTTTTGACTTTTTTTAAATTTTTTATGAATTAAATAAGATTTTAAAAAGAAAAATGAATTAAAAATACTAAACTTAATGCTAAAATTCTAGAAAAAAGCACAAAAATCCTAAAAGCTACAAGGAATGCAGGAAAAATAAGCTCGGGGCCACAGCTTATCAAATAAGCTCGTAATAAGCCCGAAACAGCTACGAAGTGCTTATTAAAATTGGGAGTAAAAAAGAGGTTAAATAATAAACCACTTGGGACTCTAATGAAAAGTACCAAGGGCGCAGCGGTAAAGAGTGTGTGTGATAAGAGGGTTGAGCAAGGTTGACGTCAGGGGTTCGAGCCTAGGCTCACCCCCGACTTCCCTTCTTCCCCTTTTTTCATTTTTTTTAAATTTTTATAAAAAGCTTATAAATAAGCAACTTTAAAAAAGACAAAAATTTTAAATCTTAAAAATAAGCACGAAATAAGCTATAGAAGGGTGACAGTTAGCCTTTTTTATACTATGTCTAAATTAAGCTTAACTGTTTGGGCTTTTAAGCTCAAATAAGCAAACAAAATGGCAAAATAAGCTAAGGCATATAATAAGCTAACTCTAAAAAGCAAAAAGGGACAAAATAAGCACAATTGATAAGCTAGAAAGGACAAAAAAGCTAAAAAGCTATAAAACTTAAATTTTTTACTCTAAAAGGCAAATAAGCTTAAAGCAAAACCAAATAAGCTAAAATGGGCTTAAACTACCCTAATAAGCTAAACTAATCCTAAATAAGCAAAAACAATAAGCTAATAAGCTACAATAAGCAAAAATGCTTCAGCAGTACTAACTTGGAGTTAGTACTGTTAGGCAAAAAGCCCAAAGGGACTTTTCTAGCTTAAAAATAAGCTAGCAAAATGATCCTTATGGCTTAGTGGCTTATGCCACTGAAAAGCTTATCCAATAAGCTTCAAGAATCAACATTCAAAAGAGAGTTTGAAACTCAAATAAGCACTTAATAAGCTCAAGGAAAAAGCTATCTCACACTGACTTAACACTTTGAATTTTTTTTGGAAAATTAACAAGTAAGCACTTTTGGGCTTAAAAATAAGCAAACAGATGGATCCTTATGGGGTTTTAAGCTAAAAACAGATCAAGTTTAGACATCATAGAACACATATCATCAATCAAAAATCATTTTGAAATTAAGATTAAGCCAGGATAAGCAATTGAAAAAGCAAAATTTTCTTTTCTCAACACTTAGTGAAATATTTGACAGACTTTGTCAAAATACAAAATAGCACTTTTGAGCTTAAAAATAAGCAAACAAACAGATCCTTATGAACTTCTAACCTAAAAACAGATTAAATTTAGACCTAAAAGAACAATAATCAACACTCAAAAAGCATTTTGAAATTCACAATAAGCAACAATAAGCTTTTGAAAAAGCAATTCTTCAATTTTCACTACTTAGCTAAAATTTGACAAAAAGTTATAAAACCTAAGGCAGACACCTAGACACTTATACTACTTACACTAGACACCTAAACATGCATAGAAATCACAAATATAAGCAGCTAACAAAGTCCTAAGTAAATAAGCTATAGTAAATTGTTTTCAACCCCAACTGTTTTAATAGCTTATAGAAAAAGCTTAAAATCAAATATTTAAACAAAAAAAATTCTTAAAAACAGCTTATTAAGACTACCAATAAGCTTGCCAAAGTTGGCCAAATGACCTAAACCATTTTGAAACTATTTTGACCCATTTTGAGGCTTATGCCAAACACCCCTTTTAGATTTGAAAAACCTTTTTAAACTATTTTTAAGAGATTTAAGCAAAGGGTTTTGAAAAACAGATAACAAGCATGCATTAATAAGCAATAAGCAATATTAAAAACACAAGAATAAGCACTAGATTAAGCAAATAGCAATAAGCAGTTTATAAGGCAAATTTGGCAGTTTTAAGGAAAAAGCATACAAAATGACATGTAAGCATAAAACTAAGACAAATAAGCATGAAACAGTAATGATAAGCAAGAAAAACAACAAATAAGCACAAATAAGCTAATGAACAGTGAAAATAAGCAAAAATGCAAAAATTTGAAAAAGAAAACTTACAAAGGTCCTATGCTTATGGCAGGAAACTAAGCTTTCAAAAAGCTTAAAAACCTTTCCTATGTGCTTACCATAAGCTCTAAACCAATGGACATCCACAATAAACCATGCTCCTTGCTTGAGTAACTGATTTTTGTAAATTTTTTAGTTTTTTTTTGTAAAATTTTCTTAAGTAATTTATATTCAAGTTAAAAACAGATAACCTATATATTTTTATAAGAGCTTATGAAAGCTTTTGAAACCCAAATGAACCTTAAAACACTAACAAACGGATTTTTAAAAACAAACTTCAAATTTTCATTAAATTAAAAAACATTACAATTAAAAAAGTTACAATATCAATTTAACTAAAATAAGCTGAAAAACTAACTCTCCTCTATGGCTTACAAAATGCCCTATTTATACAAAAACTAAGAAGATTCTAGGTCTTCCCTTCATTGCTCTCTCTCTGATGTGTTTCTTTTGTGAGGGGAAAAACATGTGTGTTTCTTGTGTAAGTGTAAGCTCAAAGTCATCTTGGCCTTTGATTTTGAGTAGTACCCAAGGGAAATGATCTCAACCCTCAATTCTTTGTCTTCATTCTTGGACGAATGGAAATGCTAAGGATTGCCAAGGTGTATTTTGGTGTTTTATGGGGTGCGGATAAGGTTAGGATAGTGAGAGTGACATTTTTGGCTGAGGTGAACAGTAATCGAGGGGAGGGGGACAGGGATAGGTAAATAGTGTATAGGGAAATTGGCGGGAAAAACCGTTTGAGTGAGACAGGGGATGAGTTTGGTGGAATGGCAAGTTAAGTCCCTGGGAGTGTATTGAGTTGTTACACCACAAGTCCTTGTGGTGTATGACTTTAAGGGTTTGGCAGAAATGCCCCCCAAAGTTTTATAAGGCATATTATTAATGGTCCATGTGGTTTAAAACTTTGAGGGATTGGCAGAAATGCCCCCTCAAAGTTATATTTAGGCTTTTTAGGGTTTTGTAATAAAGGTGGGCTGACCTGGGCCCACTAGATGGGTACAGGTGGGCCCACTTTTGGCAGTTTTGGTTTTTCCGGGTTCGGTTTTTGATGCCTTTTCCACTGACACATCCTGGGGTTGACTTTTTTGTTGACTTTGACTTTGATCTTTGGCTCTGATTTGACTTCTCTTCATGCTCTTTCCGTTTCGTGCTCGGTTTTGTCCGTTTTTGGCTTTGACTTTGTCCTTTTCTTGGGTATCCGTTTCCTGCACAATATAAATGCAAAACATACAAATACAATGTATTTTTGGTACGTTTTTGGTCATTTAAGTCCGTTTTTAATGGTGAAAGGTATGTGTAATTAAACACATACCAAAATCCCCCATACTAAGATATTTCCGTGTCCTCACGCAATGCTATAAGTAAACACTTACGAAAACTAAGAATCTCAATCCCCCTCGACTAATAACCTCAAAAAGTAGCTAAGTGTTTATCAAGGGAAATGAAAGAATCAATAGCTTCGAAAAGCCCCGGTTTTTACCATTTTTTGTATTTACACTAATTACCACTAATATTTTTGTATTTTTCTCTTTCTTTTCTCAACTAACATATTTGACTTCCGTTATTGATGTTTAGGGATCATAGAACAAGAACATTTCAATCCTAAAATGCCCTTAAAAAGGGTAAATTCATCGTTCCCGACTTTTCACTTATTCCAAACCAAGCTTAAAACGAAATCACCGTTGAGTACAAGAATAGATGCTAACACTACTCATATGTGAAACTTGTAAACTTTTCACTCCCGACAATTATTGTATTAAGGTGAATGTGCCATTTCGAATTTCAACCATGGATCAACGTTTTGCAAAATTTTCTATGCTTTATATTCCACCCGAGAATAATGAGTTTGAAGGCGAGATCATCCCATGTAGCGACTTTCGTCTCGGCACATCCCAACCTTGCGGCTAAGTGACCAGGCTTTTGACACCCCACAGAGACTAGTATCGGGACTCACGGACCTTCGGTTTCAAAAACTCTTAGGTTTCTTGTATACACACAGCTTATTTAAAATTGAATAGTCTAAGTTCAAAAGCATATTTAAATTTAAGAAAAAGAGATTTTCCCTATATTTATTAAACCACATACTTTAATATTAACATGCAATTGATACAATCGTAACCCTTGACTTTTTAGAAGGCTGTAACATCGGTTGTGAGCCAACAAGATGCAGTAAACTTTTATCGGTCTAGGATTATTATTCTTACTATGGGATTTTTTTTGAAGATTGCAACATCGGTTGTGAGCCGGCAAGATGCAGTAAACCTTTATCAGCCCACAATTTATAGTTATCATATTTTTTCATTTTTTTCAACATTTTTCATTTCTTTTTTTTCATTTTTTTATTTTTTATACCACGATATATAGAGAAGACTTCCTTTTAGAAAATTTAAGTATAAATTTGAACTAAGACTAAAATTATTGTTGACTACATCTCAAAAATTTGTTGATTTAAGTTTAGTTTTCAAAGATAGCACGTATTATTAGTCTGATTAGGAGCTTATGGGAGAAAAAGCGACAAATTACACTCGTGAGCTTGTAATATTTCCAAATAATCCTTGTTTAGCATCCAACTTCTACTTAAAACTATCATTTTTTGTTCTTCGCGAGGATACGCGAACGCTTAGTCTACAAGTTAAGGAACAAGCTAGAGCTCAATACGCTCGATCGAGTCAAAATTTATTCTCATTCTACCCAGCGGGAAAGTCTAAATTATGACAAAACACTTATTTTATTTTTGAAAATTTTTAAATTTTTTCATTTTTTTGGAATTTTGATGGTAAAAACGGGATTACGTGACAACAACGGCTGCAGGCACAATCAAATCGATAGACCCCCCCCATACTAGAACTAAACATTGTCCTCAATGTTTTAAGAAGGGTTCTACATAAATCCTAAGCCGTTTATAAAGTATGCTCAAAGATAAACGTTAGTCGATAAGATTTGGATACTGGATTCCCAAATGAAGCTGAGGATTTGAAGCTCAAGGAACAATACATTGAGCACGAGAGCCTTCAAAATCCAGGCAATCCTGGACATGTAACAAAAACACAAGCATAAGAGAAAGGAAGAGTCGAGCCTTTACACAATAACACAACACTTATTCATTACTACAACTATGATTATACTAGGATAAGCATGGGGTGCCTCCCACGAAGCGCTTGTTTAGGGTCACTAAGCTTGACCCAATCCCCGAATTCATTGGTCCTTGGGGAAGGTTTGGAGATCCGGGACAACCATGGGTGGTATGTCCTCTCCTAAGTAATGTTTAAGACGATGACCATTCACTTTGAAATTAGGCCCGGAGTTTTAGGATAACTCAATGGTGCCATACGGAAAAACTTTGGTGATAGTGAAAGGTCCAAACCAACGGGATTTTAACTTGCCCGAGAAGAGCTTCAATCTAGAATTAAAGAGGAGGACTCAGTCACCAACGTTAAAAATGCAGTTTTTGATTTTGGAGTCGTGGATCCTCTTTGTCTTCTCTTTGTAGATCAAAGAGTTCTCATAGGCCTGATCACGCAGTTCATTTAGTTCATTGAGTTGAACTTTGCGGTGAAATACCCGCGGTTTTGAGGTCAAAGTTTGCATGTTTCAAGGCCCAATAAGCTTTGTGCTCGAGCTTAATCGGTAGATGACATGCCTTTCCATACACGAGCTTGTAAGGAGTACACCCGATGGGTGTTTTGTAAGCTGTGCGGAAGGCCCAAAGTGCATCATCTAGCTTGTCCGACCAAGAGGCACGGTTTTCGCCTACGGTCCTTTCAAGAATTCGTTTCAAGCCACGATTGGAAACCTCAACTTGCCCACTGGTTTGGGGGTGATATGCGGTAGAGAGACAATGAGTAATACCGTATTTAAGCATGACCTTTGAGAACTGGTCATTGCAAAAATGTGTACCGCGATCACTGATGATGGCACGGGGGGTTCCGAATCTGGCAAAGAGAGATTTAAGGAATTTGCAAACAACTCGGGCGTCGTTGGTGGGGAGTGCTTTTGCTTCAACCCATTTTGACAAATAATCGACCGCCATGAGTATATGTTAGGAATAAAATGCTCTGAGATATTCCCACTGCTAGTTATGCTCATTCCCACTGCTAGAGTATTTTTCCACTGCCAGTGTTATATATTCCCACTGCTAATGATGGTTTCCACTGTTAATGTATTCTTCCACTGTTAGTTATTATGTTTCCACTGTTGAAGACTTCCCACTGCTGGATGAAGATAAGGACTACTCAGAGTCAAACAGAAGACTGAAGTTAATGCTAATTGACTGAAGACTGAAGTTAATGCTGATTAGTCAAACAGAAGACTGAAATTAAAAAGAATTAAGAGACAGTTAATGTTGATTACAATGTTTATTATGGAAAGCATTAAAAGTATTCATGTATAATACTTAAGAAAGTATTAATTGTATTGTAACCTACTAGGACTCCTTGGTCTATAAAAGGAGGTCCTAGGGTGTAGAGAAAACATAACAATCTCTCACATCCATATACATCAAGTCTTTCATCTTTTTCATAGCTTTAAGGTCTTTGTAACCCTAGTACTATCAGAGTACTCGTATTATTCAAGCAATAATATTAAAGCTTTTTGATCATTCACTGTTTCATTTCTTTGTTATTGTTATTCTTCTTAAACATCAAAGGTTAGTTTCCGCATAGCCTTTGGTGAAACATTTCAACAAAGTTTCTCACCATTGTCTATCTTGTGTTTATCCAAGGTAGCAATAACCTTATAATATAAGGTAGTAGATCTAGAGTCAAGGGACTCAACAATATATACTTATTCCCTCGTGAAGACGGGAACGACCCCATGAAATCGATACCCTAAACATCAAAGATCTCACAAACTTGGATAGAATTTTGTGGCATTTCATCACGTTGTGAGATTTTTCCTAGACGCTGACAAGAGTCACAAGATTTGACTAAGTCATGGGCATCATGATAGATAGTGGGCCAATAGAATCCGGAGTCAAGCACCTTCTTGGTGGTGTAGTTCGGGCCATGATGTCCCCCGGTGGGTCCATTGTGACAAGCCTTGAGAATGTCAATGGCTTCCTGGCCGTGAACACACCGCCGGATGACTTGATCTGCACAGATTTTGAACAAGAAGGGGTCGTCCCAAAAGTAGTGTTTCACATCTTTGAAGAACTTGTTTTTCTGCTAGGACGACATCCCTTTTACAATGAAATTCCCCGCGTGGTAATTTGCAAAGTCGGCAAACCACGGGGTACTAGAGTCACCACGAAAAGTCACCATATTCAGTGTCTCGAGAGGAAACGTATCACTTATCTCCTTTGGGTCGAGCACATTTTCATACGGATTTTCTAATCGGGAAAGATGATCGGCTGCGAGGTTCTCGGCTCCTTTTTTGTCAATTACTTTGAAGTCAAACTCTTGAAGGAGGAGAACCCACCGGAGCAATCTCGCCTTGGAATCTTTCTTAGCAAAGAGATATTTGAGGGCGGAATGATCCGTATACACAATGATTTTGTTCAATACGAGGTAAGACCGGAATTTTTCAAAGGCGTACACCACGGCTAACATTTCTTTTTCTGTTATGGTGTAATTTGATTTCGCCTCGGTCATGGTTTTGATAGCATAGTGTATAGGCCTAAAATGTTTATCATGACGTTGCCCCAGGACTTTACCTATGGCAAAGTTACTTGCATCGCACATAAGCTTAAAGGGCAAATCCCAGTCTGGGGCAATCAAGATTGGAGCTTCAGTAAGTTTTTTCTTTAACGTTTGGAAAGCTTGAATACATTCATTGGAGAAGAAAAACGAAGTGTCTTTTTCAAGAAGACTGGTCATTGGCCAGGTTATTTTTGAGAAATCTTGAATAAATCTACGGTAAAACCCGGCGTGACCAAGAAAACTTCGGATTCCTTTAACGGTGGTGGGATGAGGTAACTTGGCAATGACATCAACCTTTGTTTTATCAACCTCAATTCCTTTTTTAGAAATTTTATGGCCAAGGACGATTCCTTCTCTGACCATGAAATGACTTTTCTCCCAATTTAGACAAAGATTGGTGTCTTCACACCGCTTAAGCATCTTGTCCAAATGGGAGAGGCAAGTTTTGAACGAATTCCCAAAGACCAAAAAGTTGTCCATAAAGACTTCCATCATTTTCTCGACCATATCATGGAAGATAGCCAACATACACCTTTGGAAAGTGCCCGGTGCATTACATAACCCAAAAGGCATGCGACGGTAGGCAAACGTTCCGTAAGGACACGTGAATGTGGTTTTCTCCTGATCTTTGGGGTCGATGGGAATTTAAAAGTAACCCGAGAAACCATCGAGAAAACAATAGTACTCGTTTCCCGCTAATCTCTCAAGCATTTGATCCATGAACGGAAGTGGAAAGTGGTCTTTACGGGTGGCTTCATTCAACTTTCGGTAGTCAATGCATACACGCCACCCCGTAACCAATCTAGTCAGGATCAATTCATTTTCATCATTTTCGACAACGGTAAAACCACCCTTCTTTGGTACACAATGTACAGGGCTTACCCAAGGACTATCCGAGATCGGGTAAATTAATCCGGCATCAAGAAGTTTTTCAACCTCCTTTTTGATGACATCGTGGATTTTCGGATTGACCCTTCTCTGATGTTGGACCGCCGGTTTGTAGTCCTCTTCCATAAGAATCTTGTGAGTGCAAAATTCTAGGTTGATACCCTTGATGTCGGAGAGTTTCCAAGCGATGGCTCGCTTGTGTGACTTCAAAACCATTATGAGAGCGGCTTTCTCCTCGACACTTACGTCTTTAGCAATTATGACGGGCAACTTGTCGTCACCCTCAAGAAATGCATATTCGAGATGAGGAGGTAAGTCCTTAAGTTCGACCTCGGGAGGTTCATCATTTGAAGATTTATCATTAGGTTCAACGACTTTGAGTTCTTTTTGAATTTCCGGTAGATAATTTCCTTGATTAGGAGGGGGTGGTGATGGATCACTATTAAGAATTGCTTCAAGAAGAAGAATATCCCCCTCCAGGTCATAATAAGAGTCATCAACTTCCAATGAAGTTGGATCATCATCAAGAGCGAGGAAAGCATCGACTTCCTCAAAAAGAAGAAAATCACTATCCCCGAAGGGAGTGAGAGTAGGAGAAGAGGTAGAAATGATCAGATCATAATACGGAGTGAGATTGCCACTCGCGATCACATCGAAGAAAACGAGAACTTCCTGAGAATACTCCTCACAAGCCATATCAAGGATGTTGATATGGTTAACCGATGTATCATCATAGTTAGAGGAGTATCTCGAAGTTTGATCAAGATTGAAAGTAATGGCCTCATTGCCAACACAAAGAGTTAATTCACTTTCGTACACATCAATCAAAGTACGTCCGGTATTTAAGAAAGATCTTCCAAGAATTAGTAGAACTCGGGGATTAGCATCAAAGTCTACGACTACAAAGTCGGCCAGGAATTTAAATACACCAACTTTTACTGAGACATCTTCGGCGATACCGATCGGTCGGGAGACCGAACAGTCTGCAAGTTCAAGAGTCATACAAGTCGGAGTTAGTTCTGGAAAAGAAAGCGTTTTCCACAAGGAAAGTGGCATGAGATTTATGCTTGCGCCAAGATCGGCCAAAGCTAAGCACTCATCCATTCCGAGAAATTCACACGGAATGAGAAACTTGCTGGGGTCTCCAAGTTTTTTGGGAAACTTGTTTAGGATGACCGCCGAACAATGTTCGTTCAAAGGCGTTCTAGCCATTTTACTTAATTTCTCTTTGTTTCTGATTAAAGCTTTAAGAGTTGAGGCAAACTTTGGCATGAGAATCAAGGCATCCGCAAAGCTAATTTCAAAACTCATATCTTGAAAGATTTTGTAGAATTTCTCAATTCGGTCGTTAGTTTTTTCACGGTTTCTTTCATCATTTCTTCTCGACGGATATGGAATTGAAAGTTTTGGGTTAGGCATCGGAGCACTAACAGGAGCAACAACTGGCTCAGAGATGGGAGTAACAACGGGTTTAGAAATTGGAAATTGAGCTTCAACTTGGACAACTGGAGGTTGGACGTCTTTGGTTCTTCCGTTATTAGTAGGAAGCATTGTATCATTGGTCACCTCGGGTTCACGTTCCACCACTTTAGGAGAAGAAGAAGAAGTAGTAGGAATCATAGGTCCTTGATAAGCAACACCACTTCGGGTGGTAACGCCTTTCAAATCTTCCTTCGGGTTAGTAACGGTGTTACTTGGGAGAGTTCCCGAACCTGAAGTAGAAGCGGTATTGGAATTCACAAACTTGGTGAGCAAATCCGTCAAATTGGTCATTTGATTTTGCAAGTTTTGATTTTGATTTTGCATGTTTCTCATAACTGCATCATTAGCTTTGACGTAGTTTTGAAAGTCATCCCTAGACACACCTTGTGTTTGAGGAGTGGGAGCTTGGTAAGCAGGAGGTTGATTAATCGGAGGTCGATACATTTGGTCTTAGTTGTAATTATTTCCCCGGTTTTGATTACTTCCTTGATTGTTTTAATTGTTCTGATTGTTTTGAACAGGAGGAAAACAAGGAGGTCTAGTTTGATTTGCAATTGGAGGACGATAACCGGTATTTCCTTGGTTGAAGTTAGTGGCGGCTGCTTGAGAAACGTATTCTTGAATATTGTCACGATAAACGTTGCCATGGGTGGCGGGACAAGTTAGATAAGAATGAGCACCACCGCAAGTAACACAACCTTCCTCGACCGCTTTTACGGGAGCGGGAGCTTGAGATTGATTTTTCTTATCAAGAAGTAAGGCTTTCACCATATCTTTAAGTTCAGCAACATCGGGAGAAATACCAGGGGTGGAAGTGCTCGTACTCACTTTGGCAATGACTGCCTTGCTACGTGAATGACGAACTTTGGATTTGCTCTCGATGATTCTTAGGCAATCTCGGGGCATCTTATCCAAAAAGTTACCACCCGCGGTGGAATTCAATGAATCTTGATCATTTGAGTTCAAGGCATTGTAGAATGTATCGAGTTGATGTAACTCTGAAAATCCATGATGTGGACATGCTCGAAGAAGATCATTAAATCGGTCCCAAGCCTCATAAAACGATTCATCAAATCTCTGTTGAAAATTTGTGATCTCATTGCGAAGATTTGTCGTTTTGGAGGGGGGAAAGAATTTGTTGATGAATTTTGAAACAAGATCATCCCATGTGAGAATCGATCGAGGGGGTTCTTTTTCAAGCCAAATCCGGGCTGCACCCTCGAGGGAAAATGGAAAAAGCATAAGCTTAATCGACGTACTCGGGACGTTTGGAAATCTCATGGTAGAGGTGATCTTGTTGAAATAACGAACATGAGCATGCGGGTCCTCTTTGTCATGACCAAAAAACTGCTTGTTTTGAACAAGATTTATCAAACCATGCTTAAGCTCAAAGTTGGCCGCGGTGATTGCGGGAACAACAATTGCATCCTCGTACCCTTCCGTGGGTGCCTGGAGCAACTCAGCCATAGTACGATTATCGGCCATCGTAACTACGGGAGGATCTTGATTTTCAATAGGCTCTTCAAGTGGATTTTCAAGGTCAAATGGCTCAACAACTGGTAGGGCTTGTTGTTGAGGACGTTCTTGATTATTACGGGATTGAGATCGGGTTTGCATACACTAAAATATAAAAAGAAAAGTTATGCTAATTTTTTTGGTTTTTTTCAATAATTTATGCACAATCTATTTTAACGGACAATGAGATAAGACAACTTAAACCTAGTAATCAACAAGCTTCACGGTAACTCTTCAAAAGAAAAACGCACAAAGGAGCAGAGGAATAGGAAAGCGCGAAGCTATTAAAAACATTTTTCCTCTAGGGTCGTAGTTCCAAGGAACAACCCTCCTTATACCCCTCTTGTAGTTTGTTCAACTTTTAAAGGTGAGCCGTATCTCGCAAGTGACACAAAAGGTAAGTTTTTGATTGAATCTTTGGTTTGGGAACTTATTAATGGATAATATCTCAGTTGAAGTTATTATATGTTGGTGTTCTTTTACCAACTTTGTGAATTTTATTGATAATTAAGGATAATGCTTTTATATTTTTGGTTTTTTCTTGATTTTATATTATACTAAAAAGAAATAAAAAATATTTTTGGGTTTTTGGGTTTTTATAATAATAATAAGAAGAAAATATTCACAAACGGGAATGGAAACTTCACTCCTCCTCGGCAGCGGTGCCAAAAATTGATTAATTGAAAATCCTTTAACTCCTCTCTTAAAAAGAAAGAGAAAAAGAAAAGGAAGACCAAATTGTGTATAACCGGAAGTATGAATTCCCGGGTCGTTATCCCCAACGAGGAGTGAATCGCTAAGTCGATGATTGGTTGGTCATTTGGAAACTTGAATGGAAGAAGATTTTGATTTGAATTCTAAATCTACGGGAAAAATAAGGCAATCTACACTAAAAATGAGAAAATCACACAATTTAAACTAAAAACAGAAACGGGAATCTAAAAACGACACACTAAAAACCCTAATTTTTAAAAAATTAACCTAAATTGATTTTTTTTACTTTTAATGGACTTAGATTGACTAAAAAGGAAGATTAAAGAAAACTAGAGCGAAAACGGAGTTGAATTGAGCTTTAAAACTCAAAAACGAGAACGGGAACGAATCCCGTTCTTTAAAAAATGAAATTTTGTAAAATTAACCCTACGAAAGTAAAAATAATTTTCCTAGAAACTATATGATAAAAGAAAATTTTCTTAAAAAGAATTATATTTTTTGGACTT
Organism: Tanacetum coccineum; assembly: GCA_026074375.1. Classification (NCBI taxonomy): domain Eukaryota; kingdom Viridiplantae; phylum Streptophyta; class Magnoliopsida; order Asterales; family Asteraceae; genus Tanacetum; species Tanacetum coccineum. The sequence goes on along the minus strand of BQNB010028187.1, from coordinate 34,370 downwards.
TTTTTTAAATTTTTTATGAATTAAATAAGATTTTAAAAAGAAAAATGAATTAAAAATACTAAACTTAATGCTAAAATTCTAGAAAAAAGCACAAAAATCCTAAAAGCTACAAGGAATGCAGGAAAAATAAGCTCGGGGTCACAGCTTATCTAATAAGCTCGTAATAAGCCCGAAACAGCTACAAATGTTATTTAAGTAGAAGTGAGAAAAGGGTTAGTAATAGATTTTTCAAAGGATACCGGATGAGCTATTGTAGCATAATGGTTATGGTGTGGGGTGTTAAAGGTTGGTCGATGGGGTTGAGGTCCCGGGTTCGAGCCTAGGCTCACCCAGGGGCTTCCGCAAATCCAACGTTTTTATAAACACGTATTTTTTTTTTAATTTTTAGAAAAGCTAAAAATAAGCAACTTTAAAAAAAAAAACAAAAAAAAAAAGACAATTTTTTTACAAATCAAAAAAGCACGAAAATTAAAGCAATTGAAAGTGGACCAGTTAGTTTTTTTTTTTATCTAAAACTAATTTAAGCTAATGTTTGGGCTTTTAAGAACAATAAGCTAATGGTAAATGAAAATTAGCTAGACAAAATAAAGGACTTATCTAAAAAGCACTAAGACATAAAATAAGCAACTAAGATAAGCTAAACAAACATATAAGCTTAAAAAGCTATAAACACTTAAATTTTACTCTAAAATATAAATAAGCTTGAATAAGCTCAAGCTTAAAAGAAAATAAGCTAAACTAGACTTAAACTACCCTAATAAGTTGTACTAATCCTAAATAAGCAAAAATGATAAGCTAATAAGCTACAATAAGCAAAAATGCTTAGCAGTACTAACTATTAGGCAAAAAGCCCAAAAGGACTTTTCTAGCATAAAAATAAGCTAGCAAAAGGATTTATGGCTTAGTGCTTATGCCACTGAAAGCTTATCCAATAAGCTTCAAAGAATCAACATTAAAAAAGAGAGTTTGAATTCAAATAAGCCTTAAAAGCTTCAGAAAAGTATCTCACACTGACTCACACTTGAATTTTTGACAGATTAGAAAACGACACAAATTAGCACATTGAGCTAATAATAAGCAAAAAACAAAAATAAAAAAAAAAAACAGATCCGTATTGGATTCCTAACCTACAAAAAGATTAAGTTTTTAGACCTAAAAGATCATAATCAACACTCAAAAAAACATTTTGAAATTCACAATAAGCAACAATAAGCTTTTGAAAAAGCAATTCTTCATTTTTCACTACTTACTAAAATTTGAAAGGTTTATAAAACCTAAGGCAGGGACAATTGAACACTTATACTACTTAAACTAAACTCTTAAAACTTGACTGAAACCTACAAAAATAAGAATTAAAACAATAGCTTAAGCTAATAAGCTAAACCAAACTGTTTTAAGACCAACAGTTCTAACAACTTATAGAAAAAGCTTGAAAACAAATATTCCAACTTAGAAATTCTTAGAAATAGCTTATAACAGCTTAAAAGAGCTTGCCAAAGTTGGCCAAGTGACCTATGCTCTTTTAAAAACCATTTTGACCCATTTTGAGGCTTATGCCAAACACTCCTCTAAATTTGAAAACTCAAATTTTAAACTGATTAAGACTAATTTTAAGCTACAAATTTCCAAGTCCAGAGATTAAATGGGCTAAAAAGGCAAAGATAAGCAAGTTTAACAGCCAAAATAAGCACTCTAGATAAGCTAGGTTAAACTATCAGTACTAACGTATGAACTAGCAGGATAACTATGAAAATTGCCACAAATCACTTTTAAACTAAAAACTAAGCAAGATAAGCACTAAACATCATAACAAAGCATAACAATAAATAAGCACTAATAAGCTGTTCTACAGTAAATAGGCTAAAAATGGAAAAATAAAGACTTACAAAAGCCCTTGCTTAAACAGGGCAAACAAGTGCTCTTAGAGCTATTCTACAAGCTCTAGCTTATCAAAGATAAGCTAGTAGTGTCCATAAGCCCTTCCCTTTTTGGCTTATCTTCCATTTGAGCTTTTTGAGTGATTTTTGGTGAAATGAACTTAAACTTTACAAACTATGAAAGAGTTTGTAAGTCTTAAGTAAACAGCTTAAGAATGTTTTTAAAAAAGAGCTTTTGTGAGCTTATAGAACAGTTTTAAAACACCAAAACACTTTAACTTAAAAATGAGATAAAACATAAAAACTTCAATATTTCATTAAACTGAAAATTAGTACAAGGCTTTTAAGAAAGAGATACAATAAGCTAAAAAGACTTAAATTATAAGATGAAAATTAAACTAAAAACTAAAAACTAACTGCCTCCTTCGGGCTTACAAGAAATCTATTTATACAAAGTGTATGAAGGTTCTAGGCCTTGTGCTTTCTTTGTGAGAGCTCTTGTTGTGTGAGAGAGAAACATAAGTTAATCTGAGCCATCAAAAATAAGTAGTGCCTAAGGCTTGTCATCTTAGCCATTGATCTTGTTGTCGTTCTTGATGCCCAATGATATCAATGGGGATTGCCAAGGTGGCCATGACCCATGTGGGGTGTGGGGTGAGGGGAAAGTGACAGGTTTGGCTGGGGGTGAACAGTAAACAAGGAGAGGGGACATGGATGCGTGAACAGTGGAGTTTACAATTGGCGGGAAAGCTTGTTTGAGAGCCAGGGGATGAAGTTTGGTGAAATGGCAAGTTGAGTCCCTGAAGGTGTACGTGTTTATTACACCACAAGTCCTTGTGGTGTATAACTTTAGGAGTTGGCAGATTAAGTCCCTCATTGTTATATGAGGGATTTTAGGGGAGGTCCTTGTGGTGTAAAACTATGAGGGATTGGCATAAATGCCCCCTCAAAGTTTTATTTAGGTTTTTAGGGTTTTGTAAAGAAGGTGGGCTCACCTGGGGCTACTAGGTGGGTACAGGTGGGCCCACTTTTGGCAGTTTTGATTTCTGAGTTCGGTTTTTGATGCCTTTTCCACTGACACATCCCGGGATTGACTTTTTGACTTTGATCTTTGGCTCTGATTTGACTTCTCTTCATGCTCTTTCCGTTCCGTGCTTGGTTTTGTCCGTTTTTGGCTTTGACTTTGTCTTTTTCTTGAGTATCCGTTTCTTGCATAATACAAATGCAAAACATACAAATACAATGTATTTTTGGCACGTTTTTGGTTATTTAAGCCCGTTTTTAATGGTGAAAGATATGTGTAATTAAACACATACCAATGGTTGACGACTTTACTCCAAAAATACTATATCAAACATATATCTTAGTACAATATACTTATACTATTTAGCTAAATAGATAAGTAATATAAGTAAATATTTATATTATAAATATATTTCGATAAGTCTATTCGGTACACTTAGTTACCATAAATATATCATTTATACTATACGAAACGAAACGTTTATGTTCGCTAAACATTTTAGAAAAGTTTCGAGAAAAAAATCATATTTTTCGTCTTTTAGTCGACTTGTTAAAATAATAATATTTTATTATTAAAAATAAAAATCACGTTTTAAGTAAAAGTTCTAAGTATAAACTTTTTAGAAAATTTCGGCATGACCCGTACATTTATATGACGTTTCCCAAGGTTTTTAAACCTTACTTTCAAACAATTTTCAACATTTCGACACTTTTCGACCAAATTCCAAAAATCACATTTCACGACGTTTACCAAAATACTTTCTCAAAACGACTTTCAATATAACTTCACAAGTATATTTCACTTTCAAAAGTCCGCCAAAACACTTAAAATGACTAGATAAAGCTTATTGGGCTTTAAGGCCCAATAAGGGTCCATTAAGGATTTTACATATCCAAAACACGTTCTAAGCCCAAAACCAAGGCCCAATAGCGTATATAAGCTCAAATCAATAAGTAATAAAGTAATCCGGACAACAATAAGCCCCCCATAAGCCACAGCTTAAATGGGCTTATTGGGCCGTGAGTCCATAAGCTCCAAAATATATTTATTAAGCTTAAAAATAAGCTAATAAGCTACGTATCGCATTTGGTTATCACCATAAGCTATAATAATAATCCACAAAAAATACAACATACTAGAGTAATAACCAAAAACACTTTCTTTGTGTTACCATTTGTTGCCGTTGGCATATAAGCCCAAAATAAGCTCATTCGAGCTAACAAATAAGCCAAAATAAGCTATACAAGCTATTATCCAAAATAAGCTAACTAGAAAGTAATGTTTTTGGTATGTGCTTAAATACACATACCTTTATCTCAATAAAACGAGCTTAAATAACCAAAAACGGACACAAAATGCCAAATATATGCTTGTTTTGCGTTATGTACTATGCATGTAACGGATATTCACAAAAAGACAAAAACAAGGCAAAAACCAGACAAAACCGAGCACGGGATTGGAAAGAGCGTGAAAAACCGAAGCCAAAGGCGTATGCATCTTAGTGGGCCAACCCAACCCAAGTAAACCGGCCCAAACAGCCCGTTAAGCCTTTAAAACTAAGCCTTTTTATATCACAAAAATCACAAAAACCCAAAAACCCAAAATATACAAAAAAGGCCCAAACGACCCAAAACCAAATACATTTAACAAGCCCACTATACTGTTGTTAAGTGTATTACACCGTTAGTCCTTAGGGACTAACATTGTCAGTCCTTTAACCAAACAAACACTTAACCCCGTTAGCCCTTTAACCCCAATTTTGAAATATAATAAAATAAGCTCGAAAAGGGCGAGAAGAACAAATCCAAGCCCATACCACTTCTCTAATGCTTTGAACACCCCTACTCGACCCCTAACACACGCCAGTGCCACGTGGGCACATTCAAGGCTTCCTATTAGACGAAAAAGACAAAATGACGCGTATAGGGATAAGAACAAGGTCAAAGGCGGTTTTAAATGGATTGGCTGTGATTAGAGCTTTCCATAAGAAAATATGGAATGATTAGAAGGTTTTAGAGATGATTGGTAGCCTCACCTCACCACACAACCCTATAAATAGAGAAGAATTTTGAAGCAATAGGAGATATCTTACAACTTTTCTTTCCAGCATTTTTCTTTACTATTTATTGTTAAATTCCTTGTCTTTAAGCTTTGTTATAAGCATTTTCACATTTCCAAGCATTGTACTCTTAAAGTTTATTCAATAAAAGTTAAGTTTTGTTTCTTTTTCATTACTGTTCTATAATCTCATTTTGGATGATAAGCCAATTAGGGATGGGCTTATGGTGCTCAACATCATGAGCTTATAAGCTCTTAAGAAGCTCTTAAATCCTTGTTTAAAGCAAGGATCAAGGTGTGTTCCATTTTTCATTTAAAAAGGCTTATTTTGTCATTTTTTTGTTTTTACTTATTAAAGTGCTTATTTACTGCTTATTTGTGTCTATTTAGTCTTAATATTGCTTATTATTCCTTTTAGAATGTTTTTCATGATCTGTCTTTAAGTTATACTTAGTCTTCATAAATCTGTCCTAAAAAGCCTTAAAACTGCTTATTGGGTTAAGCTTATGATTAAGTGCTTTAAATTTGCCTATTAAGTTTTAACATACTTAGTTAAACTTCAGTTTTCAAGAATTTTTAGCTTAAAAAGTCTTAATCAAGTTAAAATTGGAAAATCTGAGTTTTAAAGGGGTGTTTGACATAACAGTATTAACCATGAGTTAATACTGCTCTTGCACATTTTGTTCTTAAAGACCAACTTTGATTTATCATTTAGCAGTATTAGATCAAGTTTAAACAAGTTTTGAAAGAGTTTTGATAAGATTTAAGAATTTTAAAAGCAAATTTTCAAGTCTCATCATATTTTGTTCATCCAAACTGTGTGCAATTTAATTTTGAGCTTTGGAACTTTAAGTGGCGTTTTAGAGCATCAATATGAGTTAAAATTGAACATTAGAATCTGGTATTAGAGTTTGAATTCTATTTCACAAAGTCTTGTCACAATCTGTCAAGTGCATTTCTTATTTCTTAAGAGTTTTAAGAGTCACATTTCAATCTTAGATTTAGATAAGTAAAAGTTGGTTTTAGAGTCTGAAAATCATAGCATAAGCTTATTGGTTTGTAAGCTTAATCTATTTTCCATTTTTTAGGTCTCATAAGCTCATTAGCCTAGCTTATTTTAGGGCTGCAGAAGCTATTTTGTCACTTAAATCCTTTAAATCAGTAGTATAAGCCCTTTTGCATTATCTGTTTCCAGCTTATCCCTTAGGTAATCTAGCTTAATTTTTAATCACAAGTGCTTATTAGGAGTTAATCTTCATCTGTTTGAGCTTATTTTTAGGTTTAAAGCTCATTTTCCTAGCTTATTTTAAGGAAAGCTACCTTTTCACAAAAAACCCAAAAAATATTGAAACTGCTTATTTGATTTCTGTCTTATTTTCTTAATTGATTTGCTTATTTTCTGTTTTAATTTACTTATTAGGTCTAGTTTTAATCCTTGTTTGCTTATTTGGCTTTGTTAATCAGCTTTTAGTAGCTTTTAACTTATTCTAGTTTATGCTTAAAAGCTTAAAAACTTCTAAGTGTTTATGTGTTTTTCTTACCTTATTTCTGTGCTTATTATTAAGATTTAGGAAAATTTCTAGTTATAAAACATGCTTATTTTCGTGTGCTTTTTAAGTTTTTATAAAAAGATTTGAAAAAAAAACAAAAAAAAACCAAGGTCCAGGACTCGAACCTGCGACCTTAGCCTCACACACATACGTTTTAACACCACCTCCCACTACCAACTTGCCCTTTTGACTTTTTTGATTTATATTTGCAACATTTATTATATAAGGGTTGTTTAGTGTTTTGCTTATTCGGCTTATATTTGCTTATTTACAGCTTATTCATTCAGCCATTTTTCTAGTTAGTATTTTTCTTAGATTCCTTATAGTTCAAAGTATTTTTCTTGAATTTTTCAGATTTTTCTAAAATAGTTTAATATTTTTAATATTATTTTTAGATTAAAACTGTTTTTAATTCATAATTAATAAAATAAAAATCAAAAAAATATAATTCTTTTTTCTAAAATTTTCTTTTATCATTTAGGACTTTCAAAAATTAAAATTTCATTTTTAGGTTAAATTTTGAAGTTTTAGCTTTTTAGGTTCTTTCTAAGAATCCCGTTAATGTTTTTTGAGTTTAATTCGTATTCGCTTTAATTGTTGCTTGTTTTCATTTGTTATTAGCTTTATATTTGTAGAAATTAGAATCCAAATCAAAAAATCTTAATCTATTCAAAATCCCGATTACAAACGTCAACACGAAGTTCAATTCACGCATCGTCAGAACATTAACGACCCGGGAAACGACTAGAAAGGTTCACTTTTGAAATCGATACTTCCGGAATTATATTTTATTTGTGAGTTGGTTTATCGCTTTGGTAAAAAGTAATTTGCTAACTTATATATATACATATATATATACATATATATATACATATATATATACATATATATATACATATATATATATATATATATACACTATTGACCTCGATCAGTTTTTCAACCATCACGACCACAATATCAAAACTAACAAAACCTCATCTTTTTTTATTTCATTCGAAATCCAAACGCACCCTATATAACCTTTTATAAATTTTTCGCTTTCGATTTTAACGATCGGGCCGTACAACTAACATCTATGCATCACTAACAACCCAAAATGACAAGTAAAATTTAAATTTTAAAGACTTACAAAAATGGTCTTCAAAATAAATTTCAACGCGAACCGGACAACCCAAACGTTGTTTTAATGAATACTCGAACACTAGAATCAACCCGGAAGTACCCAAACTCTCATGTTTTTTTTATCAAAGTTTGAAAATAAAGCGTGTATGTGTGTGTGTTGCTTAGCTCGGACGCACAAGAGAGAAAGAAAAGAAAGTGTGTGTGTTTTTTTTAAAGCAATGTCATGAAATGAGCATGTATGAAAGAAACAAAAATTTAAATGTACTAAGGGTAAACACAAGAGCTAAAAACATGCCATCTTGTTCCCTTTCTTTTGTCTAGAACCGGTTAGGAATCCTAGGGGCTCGGGTGTCTTCGTTTTTGTGTCGGGTTCATTTAAATCTCAAAAACCGTGATCGTAAAATACTTTCCGAAGTTACTTAGCATTTTTATTCAACATAAAAATACTTTTCTAATAAATTAGAGAATTTGCTTGATATATTTCCATATTAGACCTCCTAAAAACTCATTTGGACATTAACGGAAGTGTCGGGACTCGTTTTTGGGCATTTCTCAAAATTCACGGGTCCACCACCCGGAATATAAATAACACAATAATAACCTCTAAAAAGGATTATTATTCATAATAAACCACTATTTCCACAATTCTCATAAAATCACCATCGTTAACACGGTACAATATTCTAAATAAACTAACAAACGTCAAATAGTCGAAGGACTAAATTAGAATATTCAAAACACAAAAAGGGCAAAGGTTACATTCTACCCCCTTAAAAGAATTTCGCCCCCAAAATTCAACTACTTATCAGTACTAAACAGATGCGGGTACTTAAGCTTCATCTGATCCTCACGTTCCCACGTGAATTCAGGTCCACATTTTGAATTCCACCGAACCTTAACGATGCCAATTCTACTCCGCTTCAATTTCTTAAACTCTCTCTCCAAGATTTCCACAGGCTCCTCCATGAAATTCAACTTAACATCTACTTAGATCTCATCCAAGGGCACTTGCAGTGTTGGATCAGCCAAACACTTCTTAAGGTTCGACACGTGGAACGTGTCATGAACACCATTCAACTCCTCAGGCAAATCTAACCGATAGGCCACTGGGCCTACCTTCTCAATGATCTCAAAAGGTCCAACAAACCTAGGTGCTAATTTCCCCTTCTTCCCAAAGCGTACCACACCTTTCCAAGGAGACACTTTGATCAAGACATAGTCAGCTACACTAAACTCTAGAGGCTTCATCCTCTTATCGGCATAACTTTTTGGGCGATCATGCGCAGCCTTAAGTCTATCCTTAATCCGCGAGATCTTCTTAGTGATTTCTTACACTAACTCATGTCCTATCAACTGACCCTCTCCAACCTCAGCCCACAAAATCGGGGAACGACATTTCCTACCATACAAAGCCTCAAACGGCGCACATCTCACACTAGAATGATAACTATTGTTATACGAAAACTCAACTAATGGAAGATGAACATCCCAACTTCCCCCAAAGTCTAGGACGCACGCTCTAAGCATGTCTTCCAAAGTCTGAATAGTACGCTCACTCTGACCGTCGGTCTGAGGGTGGTAAGCCGTACTCATGTCTAAACAGGTTCCTAATGCCTCTTGCATTGACTGCCAAAACCTCGACGTGAACCGACTATCACAATCAGATATGATCAAGATCGGCACACGATGCCTAGCAACAATCTCATTCAGGTATAATCTAGCCAATCTATCCATCTTATAATCCTCACGCATAGGTAGAAAATGAGCAGACTTAGTCAATCGGTCTACAATGACCCAGATTGTGTCATGCCCACTACTAGTCCTAGGCAACTTAGTCACAAAATCCATTGCTATCCCTTCCCATTTCCATTCGAGAATCTCAGGTTGCTGCAGTAAGCCAGACGGCCTCTGATGTTCAGCCTTAACCTTCAAACAAGTCAAACACTTACTCATATACACAGTTATGTCCTTCTTCATACCCGACCACCAATACCTATCTCTAAGGTCATAATACATCTTATCAGCTCTTGGGTGTACAGAGTACTTCAACTTATGGGCTTCGTCCATTATCAGGGTTCTCACATCACCCTTCAAATGGACCCATATTCGATCCAGGTAATACAACACTCCATCATTCCTAAGTTCAATCATCTCATCAATACCTTTCTGCAGTCCCACAGACTCATCAGACGCCTCCTTTTGAGCTGCTAGTATCCTATCCTTGATACTCGACTGAAGGGTCATATTCATAGCTCTAACTCTCTTAGGTTTCACTCTCTCTTTCCTACTTAGTGCATCAGCCACTACATTCGCCTTACCAGGGTGGTAATGGATTTCACAGTCATAATCACTAAAAAGCTCTATCCAGCGATGCTGTCGCATATTCAATTCTTTTTGACTAAAGATGTGCTGGAGACTCTTATGATCGGTGTATATGACACTCTTTGTCCCATACAAATAATGTCTCTAAATCTTAAGGGTAAACACAACATCACCCAGTTCCAAATCATGGGTGGTGTAATTCTTCTCATGGATTTTCAACTGCCTAAATGCATAAGCTATCACCTAACCTCTTTCCATCAACACACAACCTAGTCCTAACCTGGACGCATCACAATATACCACAAAATCTTCTAGTCCATCGGGGAGAGCTAGAACAGGTGCATTACATAACACATCCTTCAAAGTTTGAAACATATTCTCTTGCTCCTCGCCCCAGTCAAAAGTCTTACTTTTCTGAGTCAAGACAGTAAGCGGCTTAGCTATTTTAGAAAAGTTCTCAATGAATCTACGGTAATACCCTGCCAATCCTAAGAATGAACGAACTTTAGACGGAGTTCTAGGGGCTTCCCAATTCTTAACAACTTCAATCTTACTAGGATCTACATGAATACCATCTCTATTAATCACATGTCCTAGAAACTGTACTTCTCGCAACCAGAATTCACACTTAGAAAACTTAGCATACAATTTCTCTTTCTTGATCAATTCTAAGACTAATCCTAGGTGTATTTCATGCTCTTCCTAGGTCTTAGAGTAAATCAAGATATCATCAATGAACACTATCACAAACTTGTCTAGATACGGCCTACATACTTGGTTCATTAGATCCATAAATACCGCTGGTGCGTTAGTCAAACCAAAGGGCATTACTGTGAACTCGAAATGTCCATAACGAGTTCTAAACGCAGTCTTTGGAATGTCATTGATGACATCAAATAACGTCTATTTTATAGCATCATTTTATAACAACCCAAGAATTTTCATCAAATGCAAAACCTATTTTACTATTATCACAATTGTACGGGGAAATTTTTCGCTTTATTACATTACTTGCATTGTCAATATCTCATTATGCAAGGTAACTTGCATAACTTAAGTTAACAGGCTCACGCAACCTACTTATGCCATCTATCAATCAAACATCATAACATGTACGTTATCTATTTAACTTAGTTTTCACAATGATATTATCAAATGAGCTTAATCCATAAACGTTTATTTTTCGTGTTTTACTTTTAATCTCCCCGTAACATGACTCTTAAAATATCAGGCTTCGATAATACCCGGCTAGAGACTAAATATTAGTCTCCGTGCCTTGCGTAATTTATTATTTCGGATAAGTATCCCATATGATCTAATCTTATTTTTATCATATACGTTTATTTCTCGTGGTTCCACCTAAACTCTTGTGATATTTTACGTTTATACTCGTTGGCCCTAAATATACCCGCTTAATTAAAAAGAAAGAAAGATATATTCATATCCATACATGAGTGTACGTGTAAAATCATATCATTAACATATATTTCATTAATCACGTGTAAGCTTTGGAAATAAAAAGACACATATGTGTCACTTTCAGCTATACATGTATACATCATAATCAACAAATTTCTAGTGATAAGCATTTTAATCAAATTACACGATATATTTTAACTTGATTCACTAGGATCGAAATCGAAACGCTAGTATAAACACCAACTCAAACACGAAACAAATTATGAACATAGACACGTTTCCCTCCCAAAAAGACCTTCTTCCCCATTTGAAATTATAAAATGATACACGAATATAATTCCCTTCTCGCGGACTCGTATGATTATCGTCGTTAAAAACCAAATATACCACGATGATCGTTGAAAGATCACGATCGTAATGGTATAAGTTAAAAGACCCGCGATCAAACGTTACTCGAACCCGAAAAACACGAAACGCCTCTTTTCACTTCATTTTCGATCCATTTTGAAACTACACTAATCCTAACCCTTGATTCTAACCTTAAACAAAACCCTAATCATAAAATCTTAAACCCTAAATACTATTTAAGAACCCTAACTCGTAACCCTTAAACCCGTAGCCCTTTTTGACCCATTTTAAACTAATACTAAACTATTTAACTCACACCACCCATTACAAGCAGCTTTATCATCACTTTGTCACTCCATACATCATTCTCTTGGCCACCAAGGTGATTCGTCACCTGCTTAGACTTCTTAAGCCTTGTCACCACCTCAAAAGCTTACCGCCACAAAATATAGTACCTCGTCACCATGCCACCTTGCTATCCTAGTCATTTTTCTTGGGCACCAAGGCCACGACGTGTCCTCTCCAGCTCCCTTCTCATACCCTTGCTCTTCAAGGCTTCATCATCTCATGCCACCTATCCTTGCTAACCTTGGTGACCGAGTTCTTCTACCACTATATATATAGCCGAGACCACATGCTCTCAAAACTCACATTCAAACACAAACACAAACTCTAGTATACACGTCCCACTTATCTTCATAATTTCAAAAGAGAAATATTCTAAACAAGTTCCAAACCACAATAACAAAGGTGTCTGCCATATACCTTGCTTGTGTCCTAGTTGTTCAAAGTTGTGGTTTTAGTTTTGACTTAGTTTCGGTTCGTTAAAAGGATGGAAATTAAACATAAACTGAGCTTTGGTTCATGATGGAGACATGTTCGTGTTCGAGTTGTTGTTCATGCGTAATTTCGCTTCTCTTCGTGCATAGAAGCTTGTTTCGACGGTGTTTGTACTCGTGCATGTTCGAGTTGTTCTTACTCGTGAGCAAGCAAAACGCATGAAACTTTAATTGAGGTTACAGTGCGTTACCCGGAGTAGTGACTTCCGACGAGCTTCACTTTGTTACCTTCTTCGTCGAGTTTTCTATGACTTTTTCGACGACGTTAAACTTTCATATCCATCTACACGACGGCATCGAGGTATACCGTGTACCTTGTATCTTTTTCGTATATTACTAGTAATATTAGTATTGCCATGAATCACCATGATTCATGGTTTTCGTTTCATTTTTATAGTGAGCGAGCAATATGGAAATATATAGTTACATCGGAAGAAGATGCAAATTTAATAAATGAAAATGGATAGTAAACAACAAGAAGAAAAGAAAACAGAATATCCAAATGAAATGAAAGAATTTACGTGTGGGAAACATTCGTACATATATTACTACATTATCACATGAGAAATGTTGTATTTTGAATAAAGTTTCGAATTAGCCCTTAAGGTTTGGTTTATGGCAATATAGGTCCTTCAAGGTTTAACTATATGTCAACAAATAACTTTTGAATTTACTAATCAAATAGGCAAATAAATAGAATGTTGAAAATGAAGAACAAGGTTCACGTGAGTTCCATGCATTTCAAATGCAAATGTTCATAATTACTCCTTAATTTATCGAAATAGATACAAATAAATATTATAGATTTAGAAAATAACACTTTTGGCCCCTGTCCATTTTATACTCTTTAAAACAAGGACCATTTCTGTAATTAATCCAAAGTATTAACCACAAGGGCTGTTTTTGCCAAGTTTCAAAGTCAAGGGTATATATTGTAAATTCCAAATTCTTAAAAATATAAAATAATATATTTTTATATAAATTATAAAAATATATAAAAATATTATAAAACCCAATTTTATTCAAACCCGGCACAATCTTTGTTATTAATTAACAATCGACGCATTTTAAATACGTTATATATTAAACGTAATTTATCATCGACTAGCTTTTGAAGAAACATTAAAATCTATATCGTACCACAATACTAGGGAGCTTCATATTAAGAGGTTTCATCTTGGTATTACGTTCTGACTAAGTTGTTGGGATTTACGATTTAAAGTGCCCTAGCTCCTCAAACGTTTACTGAATGACTTCTGAATTATGATGGCCCGAACGGTGATACAACAATTCCAAACTCTCTAATCAAACTCATAACTCTTAGAACCAAAGTTCAAAAATACAATCTTTCTAAAAGACTTGACATATTTACTCAGGTTGCGTGACGTGGTTGTTTACTATCATTTTACTATATCAACATTCCCCGGATAAGATTGTGATAAGGTCATCCGCTTTCATAAATTTATTGCATCTACCTATCAGGTGAGATTCATGGCCCCTATTTCTGTTTAACTGTTTTATAAACTCTACGGGGGAGATACATGCTAAAACTATTTTTAACATGAAACAAACGGAATGTTTACCTTTCAAGACTATGAATAGTCTTATCCTTATGTGAGATTCATAACCTCGTCTTTACTTATTTACATGTTTTATAAACCCGCGAGGGGGATACATGCTTGTTATAAACTCTTTTACTTACTCGTTTATCTTATAACAATGTGATTACTTTTCAAAGACTTATACATGCTTAAACCAGGAATACAAGTGTTTTTACAAGTTATATGCTATCCTGATACACTATTACAGCTACTGTCTAAGTTACATTATGCCAAAAGTCCCTCATTATCATGGACCATTAATCACTTACGGGTGAACGCGAATATTGTGGATAGATCTATCGGGATTGACGAATCTTGTTTGTGTTAGCCGGATAGGTAACCAAACACACTATATTTGAATTTCATAGGTATATGGCAATTACCTACACCGAGGGCCATTATCTCTTTATATATATCACATCATTTTGGGTATATATATACACTAGTCAGTTTGTGTGCCATGAGCTTAGACCAGACTATACTATACCAGACAAGACCAAACAGACCAAACAAGACAATAACGCAGTAATACACTGTTACTACAATAATTGCATTCGTTGCAATTATACAAATAACGGGTATATAATAACGTGACCCAAGATCATAACAATAACATTTTCATAATAATTGTGTTTGTACAATTATTACACTATGACTTGTATTCAAACTGTTTATCAAACCTATGAATTTCACTCAACCTTTGTGTTGACTTTTTAGCATGTTTATCTCAGGTTATTGAGCAATATACGGCACGGAGTGGCATGGACATGAAGATGGCTAAAACTTGTTATCATTCACACTGTATGTAACTAGATTTTGGGACCTGCCTTTGTAAAACTCTGATTTGAAATGAATGATAACGTATCTTTTGAACAAACGTCTCTTTTGGGTCATTTTCTATGATTATGATTGTTGTTTCCATGAAGTAATACCCCAGATTAGCTTCCGCTGCTATATTGTAAAAATAGGGGTGTTACAGATTGGTATCAGCGCCATGGTTATAGAGAACAAGGTCAAAACCTTAACTATAACCACATTTCTTTATCAGCCATCTAAGTCCTACCGTCCACTACATTCCGGATCAGTAATGTAAATAAGCATAACTAAATACTATATTATACCATAAATAACTTATGTTATTCACGACTAGGTTGTTAAAAGAACGATGTCTTCTCCCAACCACTTTACTTCCGATATTGAGGATGCTTTTTCCTCTATGAATATTCTTAACTATACTTCGGTCTCATCGGATTATTTCTCAGCTTCATCGGAAAGCAGTTCTTTTAACTCTTCGGAAAACTCTATAGATAATATAATCCCACCAGTTTTCTCATCTTTCTACAATAATCCTTGTTTGAAGGACGTACAAGCATTTTATGCTAAGGAATTACCTATTTCACCACCAGATCCTATTACTCCACCAGCTATTTTAACTCTATCATCGATATTATCACCATTACTACAATAATGATCCCAATAATTCTTTGTATCTGAAGAACTATTACCACCTAAGAAACGAATATGTTCCCCATCTTCTTCCTCAACTACGTTATCTAATTCATCTCGGAATCAAACTTGTAATTTGTTATCACCATCTTCCTCAGTTTATACTCCTACCCCACCTCAGATATTTGAAATAGGGAAAGTACAGTTAGATGCATCAAAAACACAAGAGAAACAAGGTTCCGAAAGATATTTTGAATTACTTAAAAGAACTCTCTTTTCACTGTATCGAGAAAATGGAAAAAGGACGTACTAATCATACGAAGAGATGGTAACGAACTGAAAACCGAACTTAAGAGAATCCGTACTCAGATTATGCAACTTCTATAAGAAAGCGTTAGGGCCACAAGGATAAGATTGCCTTTGCTCACCAACAGAATTTCCCAGATCTTGACCAATCATTGAGAAAATCTAAGCTCGTCACCAAAAAAAAATCAGAAGATCAATATGATGTGCCATTCTACCCGTACCTGCTCAGAATCAACAAACCTCTAAACACTTAGAAAGATATATAGTTTATCCTAGCCATGGGATGTATGGTATAAATAAAAACGCTTGTCAAAACATGACTAAGTACAAGTAATAAAGCAAGTTATTTATAAGGTCAATCCCGTTTCGTATCTTATTGTCCAACTTAATCTCTCATTCAACATCATCACTCCATCATTTGTGCACATTATCACCAACATCAAGACTCATACCATAACCCCTAATTCTAAAATTCAAAAAATAAGCAGATCTCTTAAAGCATTTTAAATAATCACAAATTCTTTTAAGTATTCACCCTTCCAAAACTTAGATGTCATTCTTACACTGATATTTATGTTGAAGAGAATGCCTCCCAAAAGGACCGTCAACATCTGAAACACCAACCATAAACTAAGCTGGCATCTAGCAACTAAAATAATGATGGCAATTTCTCAGCACTACAAGTACAAGCTGCATAAATGGTCAATACTAGGAATCCCAATATGAACACCGACCTACAGAACTCCTGTAGCAAAAACAGAAATTATAAAGAGTTCGTTAGCTGTTCAACCTTTCTACTTCAATGGAACAGATAGGAGCAGTTACCTCATTCGCTGGTTTGAGCGGACTAAAATCATTATTTCCTTCGTAGCACTGTGCCGAAGAAACAAAGTGACATATTCTACACCGGTACTTTAACCGATGGATGCCCTGGATCTTGTTGGAATTCATACTCTCAACCTATTGGAAATAAATCAAGCCAATCAATCACAAAGAACTGAATTGAAAGAAAAAAAGAAAAACTCATAACCGATAAGTATTGCCCATGAACAGAAACAAGAAAATGGAAGAACGAATTTACAACTTAGGTTGTTGAAAGGAAATATCTTAAGACTAACATTATTATATTCCAAGAATTATCCTCTTATGCCCAAGAACATGGTAACCAAATCCGAGAAACTTATGGAAGTCTTCATCAATGGATTACCTAGAAGTATTGAAGGAAACGTTACTGCCTTGAAGCCTCAAACTTTGGAGGAAGCCATCAACATAGCCCAGAGATTAATGGATCAAATAATAAAGCGTGATTCTGTGCAAGAAGCTAATGATCATAAAATAAGGTCTGAGGATAAGGGAAAACATACATCAACAACAACTATCAACAAATAACAATAACAATAAACAAACCGTAACAATGAAACACCAACCAGCATACAGAAACATGAAGCAGAGAATAACTAGGACATAAAACTACCACACAATGTGTATACTGGAAATCGTCCTTTGTGTGAAAGATGCACCCTACATCACATAGGAACCCTGCACAGACAAGTGTCAGACCTACAATAGAATAGGTCATCTGACCAAGAATTGCAGAAACAAAAGACCAGCCACTAGAAAAAACCTACAATTAGTATCCATAACTTGTAATATCTGTGGATAGAAATGACATTATGCAAATCAGTGCTCAAAAGCAAACAACCAGGCCATAAGAAAGCATACTTAAAGACAAGCTTGCTTTTATTCACTCTAGAATCTCTACCCTAGAAACAACTCTCGAGGATATTCAACTCTCATCAGAATCTTCTTCAATCTAGAAATCCCAATCATCAATCCTCGTCGTCTGTTACTTTTATTCTACTACAAGATACTTAGCATAAGTATCAACTCTTTTTCATATGTAAAGTTATCCATGAAATAATAAAGTGATTATTCCGTTACATCCTATTATCTGATAATATCAAAACTCGACATCATTTGTCAATTCCATTAAATCTATTATGTTCAACTCTGAATACTTTCCTCATACCTTTGCAACATAAATTATCATCCTCGATTATATGGGCGTCAGTACAATCAACATCTCAATATTATCTAACCATTCATGATCATATCATTTTCTACACATTACCATATCATGTTTTTATGCTTAGGTAAGGACGTTAAGATCAACTTATTGAAACGAATTAGGTCACTGATCTTCAGTTTGAATAAGAAATTATAAACTCTGAACTATGAATTTTAATAATTCTCAGTTACAAGGAGTTGAACGCTTCTTTTTTGTAAGTGACTAATTATAAATAAATAGGCTTAAGTATATAACATACGTACAAACAAATTTCTTTCAATCCATTTGTACAAACAATTCCTTAATCATTATCATTATTACCTTCAATATCTGTTCACTTCCAAATCTGATATTCTCACGTGATTAGCAACTCTCTTACAAATTCATAATCATGACCCTTGACATTACTCATTCCATGATCTCCGTAATTCTACAAATTTTCTGTTATATTCTTGCAACATAATAACCAAGTGAAAACACACAAGAATCTATACAATTTCAAATGATTTCATACACTAGGTATGAAAATTTTTTGACAAAAAAGACTTGGATAGCATTCCTTAATTATGTATGACTTTTAAAGGTGTAATGAAATACGATACTTTACAATCACAATATTGCAGCATAATCAGGTGGGCCCATAACCCACAAGTTTCCACAAATCATAAGTATTTCATCCACCCGGTTCTATCAGGATCTGAAGAAATTGCTATGGCTGTCATCAATAAGTATCTTAAAAATAAGTTAGACTGTGAAAGTGAAGGTAAATTATAATTAGGTGTAACAACATAATAAAAATTCATCACACACGTAGGACTTGTTGACCTGATTAACCATCAACCTAACATAAAAATCAAATTCAGAGCCAGTACCTACATCCTATTCCTAAACTTTCAATTAAATCTTCGGGACGGATATCCTGTAAGGAGCTGTAGACTATAACAACCCAAGAATTTTCATCAAATGTAAAACCTATTTTACTATTATCACAATTGTACGGGGAAATTTTTCGCTTTATTACATTACTTGCATTGTCAATATCTCATTATGCAAGGTTAAGTGTGCATAACTTAATGAGAACAATATGTCTCACGTAACCTACTTATGCCATCTATCAATCAAACATCAAACATGTACTTTTACTATTTAACTTAGTTTTCACAACGATATTATCAAATGAGCTTAATCCATAAACGTTTATATTTCGTGTTTTACTTTTAATCTCCCCGTAACATGACTCTTAAAATATCAGACTTCGATAATACCCGGCTAGAGACTAAATATTAGTCTCCGTGCCTTGCGTAATTTATCATTTCGGATAAGTATCCCATATGATCTAATCTTATTTTTATCATATACGTTTATTTCTCGTGGTTCCACCTAAACTCTTGTGATATTTTACGTTTATACTCGTTGGCCCTAAATATACCCGCTTAATTAAAAAGAAAGAAAGATATATTCATATCCATACATGAGTGTACGTGTAAAATCATATCATTAACATATATTTCATTAATCACGTGTAAGCTTTGGAAATAAAAAGACACATATGTGTCACTTTCAGCTATACATGTATACATCATAATCAACAAATTTCTAGTGATAAGCATTTTAATCAAATTACACGATATATTTTAACTTGATTCACTAGGATCGAAATCGAAACGCTAGTATAAACACCAACTCAAACACGAAACAAATTATGAACATAGACACGTTTCCCTCCCAAAAAGACCTTCTTCCCCATTTGAAATTATAAAATGATACACGAATATAATTCCCTTCTCGCGGACTCGTATGATTATCGTCGTTAAAAACCAAATATACCACGATGATCGTTGAAAGATCACGATCGTAATGGTATAAGTTAAAAGACCTGCGATCAAATGTTACTCGAACCCGAAAAACACGAAACGCCTCTTTTCACTTCATTTTCGATCCATTTTGAAACTACACTAATCCTAACCCTTGATTCTAACCTTAAACAAAACCCTAATCATAAAATCTTAAACCCTAAATACTATTTAAGAACCCTAACTCGTAACCCTTAAACCCGTAGCCCTTTTTGACCCATTTTAAACTAATACTAAACTATTTAACTCACACCACCCATTACAAGCAGCTTTATCATCACTTTGTCACTCCATACATCATTCTCTTGGCCACCAAGGTGATTCGTCACCTGCTTAGACTTCTTAAGCCTCGTCACCACCTCAAAAGCTTGCCACCACAAAATATAGTACCTCGTCACCATGCCACCTTGCTATCCTAGTCATTTTTCTTGGGCACCAAGGCCACGACGTGTCCTCTCCAGCTCCCTTCTCATACCCTTGCTCTTCAAGGCTTCATCATCTCATGCCACCTATCCTTGCTAACCTTGGTGACCAAGTTCTTCTACCACTATATATATAGCCGAGACCACATACTCTCAAAACTCACATTCAAACACAAACACAAACTCTAGTATACACGTCCCACTTATCTTCATAATTTCAAAAGAGAAATATTCTAAACAAGTTCCAAACCACAATAACAAAGGTGTCTGCCATATACCTTGCTTGTGTCCTAGTTGTTCAAAGTTGTGGTTTTAGTTTTGACTTAGTTTCGGTTCGTTAAAAGGATGGAAATTAAACATAAACTGAGCTTTGGTTCATGATGGAGACATGTTCATGTTCGAGTTGTTGTTCATGCGTAATTTCGCTTCTCTTCGTGCCTAGAAGCTTGTTTCGACGGTGTTTGTACTCGTGCATGTTCGAGTTGTTCTTACTCGTGAGCATGCAAAACGCATGAAACTTTTATTGAGGTTACAGTGCGTTACCCGGAGTAGTGACTTCCGACGAGCTTCACTTTGTTACCTTCTTCGTCGAGTTTTCTACGACTTTTCCGACGACGTTAAACTTTCATATCCATCTACACGACGGCATCGAGGTATACCGTGTACCTTGTATCTTTTTCGTATATTACTAGTAATATTAGTATTGCCATGAATCACCATGATTCATGGTTTTCGTTTCAACTTTATAGTGAGCGAGCAATATGGAAATATATAGTTACATCAAAAGAAGATGCAAATTTAATAAATGAAAATGGATAGTAAACAAGAAGAAGAAAAGAAAACAGAATATCCAAATGAAATGAAAGAATTTACGTGTGGGAAACATTCGTACATATATTACTACATTATCACATGAGAAATGTTGTATTTTGAATAAAGTTTCGAATTAGCCCTTAAGGTTTGGTTTATGGCAATATAGGTCCTTCAAGGTTTAACTATATGTCAACAAATAGCTTTTGAATTTACTAATCAAATAGACAAATAAATAGAATGTTGAAAATGAAGAACAAGGTTCACGTGAGTTCCATGCATTTCAAATGCAAATGTTCATAATTACTCCTTAATTTATCGAAATAGATACAAATAAATATTATAGATTTAGAAAATAACACTCTTGGCCCCTGTCCATTTTATACTCTTTAAAACAAGGATAATTTCTGTAATTAATCCAAAGTATTAACCACAAGGGCTGTTTTTGCCAAGTTTCAAAGTCAAGGGTATATATTGTAAATTCCAAATTCTTAAAAATATAAAATAATATATTTTTATATAAATTATAAAAACATATAAAAATATTATAAAACCTAATTTATTCAAACCCGACACAATCTTTGTTATTAATTAACAATCGACGCATTTTAAATACGTTATATATTAAACGTAATTTATCATCGACAAGCTTTTGAATAAACATTAAAATCTATATCGTACCACAATACTAGGGAGCTTCATATTAAGAGGTTTCATCTTGGTATTATGTTCTGACTGAGTTGTTGGGTTTACGATTTAAAGTGCCCTAGCTCCTCAAACGTTTACTGAATGACTTCTAAATTATGATGGCCCGAACGGTGATACAATAATTCCAAACTCTCTAATCAAACTCATAACTCTTAGAACCAAAGTTCAAAAATACAATCTTTCTAAAGTTTGTGTCTATTGTGCAGGATTGGATATGTAAAGACAAAAGTGAGCAAAAACAGTCAAACCCGACAAGAAACGGAAGAGACAAGACAAGAGTGAAGAATGAAAGCCAATCTTAAAAGCCGGATCAGCCCGATACAAGAAAAGAAAGTCAATGAAGACCAAATTGAAAGTCAAAGGATCTATAATGACAAGTTTCAAGATTACAAGGGCTTATTTGGAAGTTTCTAAGTGCAAGGGACTAAAGTTGTCAAAGTGAGAAAGTTTGTTTATAAAGGGAAAAAAAGAAATAGAAACTACAAGGGCTTGTTATGTCAATTTCGAAAGATCTTTTAACACTACAATTATAGAAAGGAAACGCAAGGGCTGGTTATGTAAATAGCCCAAAGTTTCAAACACTTAAACACGGCTAACCTTTCCCTAACCGTTTCCAACCTCTTTTCCCGCCCAAAACCAACACAAACCCAACTTCACAAAAAGCCTTTCCCGTTCCTTTTCACTTCAAATCTACCTCGTATTAAACCCTCTCCACTTCACTAGTCCAACGTGGCATCACCCCATTGGTCAAATTCTTGCTAAAGTCCACGTGGAAGCTTGTAATTGGCCGGAACACGTCACAAATGCATCCAACGGCTGTGATAAGTCCAAAAACGGTTATTAAGATCTAACGGACAAGATTGGTCAACTCAGAAGTCAAAGCCTCAAGCTCAGCTCAGTCATTTAGTCTATAAATAGGAATATTGTAACTTCATTTTTCTTGTTCCATTTTCTCCTGTTTTTAGAGATCATTTGAACCATTTACTTTCATTTACTTTCATTGTTTTTAAAATTCCTTGTAATTGAATTTTCGTTAAAAGTCAAATAAAGTCAAACTTTGGTCAAATAAGCTCAATTTAGCTTATTTTGCTTTCTCATGTTCTAAAGTTGTTCAAAAGTTGTTATAAGCTTTTTAAATACTGTTTTTGTCAATTAGTATTCAAAGTTGTCCAGTTAAATTCAGTTTGATTCATTCTGGAAGCAATAAGGAGTAATAAGCTAATATTAGCTTATTGAGCTTAAAGCTAATTGGTTTAGAGGCTAAGGTAGCCATTAGGTTTATATTCTTAAGCCATTCATTCAGAGAGAGTGGCTAGGTTCAGAGACTACATTCACAGGTTTTAATTCATGTTTTTAATTTTTAGCCTTTATAGCTTAATACTTTAGCTTATTGCTTAGACTGTTTGTGTGCTTAATATTGTTCAAAATTGTTTAGATAAGTTTAGATACTTAAATATTTCTTAGTTGATTGTAGTTAGAATCATTAAGCTTTCATTTCCTTTAATCCTGTCATATTAGTGTAAAAGGCTAGGTATAGTGGTAATTAGCTTAAATTCCTTAATAAGCTGTAGGTTTTATTGCTCATTTAGCTTAATTAGGTGATTTTGAGTGTGAGTAGATAAAAGGTTTTAGCTGTTTTAGTTTTTAAAATAGTTTTTAAGTACAATAAGTTTTGGACAATTATAATAAGTAGTGTTTGGGTTAAGATGTTTTTGACTCTAAAAGTCAACAAGTCAGTATCAAAGCACTTTGCAAGTTTGTGTTTAGTCATATTAACAAGTTTTAAATAGGATTTAAGAGTTAGTTAGTAGAATTACAAAATTTTGAGCTTAAAAAGCTTGTATTTGCACCAGGGCAGTTTTAAAGGTGCAAGTGATTTTAGAATTTAGTGTTTCACAGCTTTCTATTGTTCAAGTATTGTCAATGTAGACTTAGATACATTTAGTGAAGTGGTTTATAAGTTCTAACTCTTTAATTTTAGCCTGCACTTTAGGATTTTACCAAACATATCAGCATTGGCAGGTTTAACAACAGTTAGTACTGTTGTTGATCACCACTTTTCTAGTCACTTTTTAGCTTTAGTAATTAGGAGTTAGAATTTGATTTTAAGCATTTCCATAGTTCTCCATTAGTTTAGTATAGATAAGCTTTTAACTTTCACTTTTAAGCTTTTAGTATAGCTTATTTGAACCTGCAAAAGTAGATTAACAGCAAATTAGATTAATAGCTTAATTCTCTTAGAATTTTCATTTCTAGTTGTAATTGTTAAAAACCTTTTATCTAGGTAAATTCAATATTCTTAGGTTAGCTTATTTCCAAAATTGTGGTTTCTAGAATTTAGTTTTAAGCTGGTTAGCTTATTAGGAATAGCTTTAAAACAGTTTTAAGCTTGAACTTTCACTATTTGATAGTAAATTTCTCATTAATCTAGATTACTTGTAGTTCATTTCTTTTTATAAATACTTAGTATACATCTTAAGCTTTTTATAGCTTCTTTTAGTTCTTATTTTCATGAAGAATTAAGCTAGATATAAGCAGAAGTTAGGAAAAGCTAGATAAGTCATAGTTTCTGTAACACAGTTTGATTAGCTTATTTTCTAGCTTATTCTGTTGTTAAAAGTAGTTAGTGCCTTTGTTAAAGTTGTAGTCTATAAGCTCATTAACAACTTTGTAGTTTTAAGTTTTAGCTGAATTTCATTTTTTAATAAGCCAAAAATAAGCCATATCGTAGGGTCTGTTTTGTATATATTTCATAGTTCAAGGTTACACGTTTTCACTATAGTGTAAATTTCTAGTAGTTACCCCGCCTACCCTTTTCTTTCTTTTATTACACTTTCTACCCTGTCTTTTTAGGAAAAATAAAATAGTTTTTATATTTTTAATTTTAGTTTAATAAAATTAGGTTTAGGTTTTTAATTGACAAAATTAGGGTTCAATTAGGTTATAAAATTTGGGCATTTTTATTCCATTTGATTTCTGCACTTTTTAAGTAGATAAAAAGTATTTTTCTTTATTTTTCCATTAAAATTTGTAATTTCTAGGAATTAAAATAGGATTTAAGTAATTACTTTTTCTTAAATAAATCATAGAAAATAGAAAAATAGTTGAAAATTTTTAATTCTTTTTCCTATAATTTTCTTTTTAAATCTAGTATTTTTGAAAAATAAAAGTAAAATTTTAGTGATAATTTTTAGAAAAAGTTTATTTTTGTTAATTCATTTTTCTTTAAAAATTCATAAAAAATTCAAAAATAGTTGAAAAATTCTAATTCTTTTTCCTAAAATTTTCTTTTTAAATTTGTGATTTTTAGGTAAAAAGTTTGTTAAAAGTAGTGCCTTAGATTTTAAATTTCAGTTTTAGCTCACGTTTTTACTTTTCGTGCATTTAAATTTCGTGTTAGTTAATTGTTTTTAGTTCATGCTATTATATTTGTAGTATAATCAAAAGTTCAAAAATCCTTTATCATTCTTAACTCGAATCCGAATTATTCTCAAATCTCAATTCACGACTTCGTTGGGACACGACCCGAGGAGTACAATACTTCCCGGATAAAAATATACATATTGTGTTTTTTCTTCGTGAGATTTTTTTCCTATATTTCTCTTGTTTGAGAAGTATTTTGGGAAGAATTTTCACGGGATTAATACTTTATATATATAAATTTGTTACTACCAGCTATCCTCTCCCATTTCCATTCGGTAATCTCAGGTTGATGCAGTAAGCCAGACGGCCTTTGATGTTCAGCCTTAACCTTCAAACAAGTCAAACATCTTCTAACATATACCGTTATATCTTTCTTTATTCCTGACCACCAATACCTATCTCTAAGGTCATAATACTTCTTAGACGACGGTGTTGCAGCCTCATTCCAGCGAAGTCGGATTCATAAACCACATGCTCATACTCAAGCTTTCAAAGTCAATCATTCAACGTCAAGATAGTTGATTCTAATCTTCCCCACCATCAAAGAGCCTCAAAGTCAAATAAAGAATCATCAATTGGGGAGATTGTTAGACTTATAATCATATGTCAAACAAGAATGTAACAAGTATGAGCATGTTGGTCAAGAGCACAAGTTGATCAAGGAAGTCAAATCAAGATGATTCAAGTCAAGGAGATGATGCAAGATAACGATCTCAAGAACTCAAAGTCAAAAGATAAAGGCTCAAAATCAAGATCACAAAGCATGAATGAACAAAGCCATTACAAACAAGACAAGACCATAACAAGGCAAAGCATAAACGTCAAACGTCATATCTTCAATGTCATCGGTGGTTCGAAGGAGTTTGAAGAAAGAGACCTCAACATTGGGGGAGATTGTTAGCCTTAATTATATTAAGTCAAACAAGAATGTTATCGGTCTTAGAAAGTCAATCTAGGTCTTGTATTGTAATAGGCTAGTCGGGTTCAACGGGCTTGGATTGTAATCTAATATTGTCCGTGTTTCGGGCTCAAAGCCCAAGTTTAGCCAAGCCCGGCCCGTTAAGAAAGCCCATGAGCCAACTAGAAGGCTATGGTATAAATACCCCTTCACCACACTTGGTGAAGGGTGTTGGTTACATTTTCACTTCACTTGTAACTTCCCATTTTCTCTCTAATCTAATCTTCCTTTCTTGTTTCTCTCTCTACTTTCTCTCTCTAAGATTTATTCTTATTTTCTAGCATCTTGGTATAGATTATTGTTGTGTAATAGATTAAACTAGTGGGATAACAAATAACATCTCTATTAATCACATGTCCTAGAAACTGTACTTCTTGCAACCAGAATTCACACTTAGAAAACTTAGAATACAGTTTCTCTTTCTTGATCAATTCTAAGACTAATCCTATGTGTATTTCATGCTCTTCCCGGGTCTTAGAGTAAATCAAGATATCATCAATGAACACTATCACAAACTTGTCTAGATACGGCTTACATACTTGGTTCATTAGATCCATAAATACCGCTGGTGCGTTAGTCAAACCAAAGGGCATTACTATGAACTCAAAATGTCCATAACGAGTTCTAAATGCAGTCTTTGGAATGTCATTGATTTATAACATCATTTATCCCATGTAATTAACATATTTTGTATAATTATTGCAAAGAATTATTACTTAATCGTTTATATTTAAGAATTGCAGTAATTATGGAGTACTTGGTGAAAGTTAACTAAAAGGCACGCATTCTGGAGCTTAAACGAAGATATTTTGAAGATTATTATTCTGACAAACAATACGCCGTATCCATCAGAGATATACGGCGTATCTGTGCCTGCACTCACCAAAGACCACAGAAACAAGATCCAATACGCCATATCCAGGAGAAGGCAATACGCCATATTCAAGCTATACGGGAATAAAATATTCTGGAAGATATCAAACGTGGTCCCTACTCCAAGAAACCCCCAATATGCCGTATCCAACACTTTGGATACGCCGTATCTAACCGACTCCAGACCTTATAAATAGAAAACTCAAAAATGAGTTTTAAGTGTGCTAAATCATATTCTCGATACCTAAACCATAAAAGTCAATTTTTAGAGGAGAAAAAGTACAGAAGAGGTCGATCAACGCGATTAATTCCATAGGAGACAACGTTTAATTTCTTATACTCTTGTAATCGTTTAGTTTTTGGTATCATTCGTTAACTCGGTTAGTTTACCTTAGCTAAATCATTACTTTTGTATTAATTATGACATTTGAAGGCTAATATCTTCGGGTATTAGCCATTGTTATGAAGATCTTAATATTGGGTTTGTTTATCTCGATTTCTTAATTTATCGTTGAATTGCTTATTTATGTTTATCATCATACTTGTTTACGTGATTTTGTATGCGACCTATCATTCAACTGGATCTAGTGATACGGACCAAGTAATCTAGATACCGAGATAGCTCTCCATATAGTGATTTATACATCTAGACCAATAGGATCACAATTAACGACATATCTTTGCCCTTAGATTGTGAGCTTAGTTGGACCATAAGGTGACCTTGGTATCAACGAGTACGTTCTAATCAATTGGTAAAGACTTGGTTAGTGGAATACTAGTAGTGTATGAATTGCCATTAAACAGTAAATGGGTAAAGTCTCTATGAGCTAGGGTTTAACAAGATCACCATTGCCTTAATCCCTAAGATAGATTATAATCAGCAAATAAGAATGCTTTATGCAGATGCGTTTAATTATGATAGAATTCTACGTGTCTAGGTCTTAGGAAGAAGTCCTGCCTAAGTCTTAAGAATGATATGCCGCATCGAGATAAGTAATCATTGCACTAATAAACAAACCAACGTTCTGATTGGATTAATAATGGTTAATACAGTTTTCTTATATTTGGCTAGACCGTTCTTTTATCTTCTGTTAATTTGCTCGCGTGTGTTTTAGTGTCTTAAATTGGTTTTAGTCACCACCAAACCCGTGCCAGTCTCTCAGACTGAAAACCCCCTTATCCATTAGATTTAGGATTAACATAGGTTTAGCATAGATTAGACTAACTTAGATTAGAAAAACCAAAGTATTAATAAATTGAAAGTGTTCCTCGCTCTTAGTGATCGACACCCTACTTACCACGAAACTCCCACCGACCGGGTACACTGCCCGTTAAAGTGTTGTTTTTTGTTAAGTCGGCAAAATATAAATTTAAAACTTGAATCATAATTTAACACCACACAACGACACGTCAAGTTTTTGGCGCCGTTGCCAGGGAATGAGAATTAATCTTGATTTTTATTTGATATTTTGGTTTTTAGCATTAGATTATATCTAACCCTTAGGATTAGTGTAATTTAGATTATTGTATAATTCTGTATATTTGTGTGTTTAATTGTTTGCGTATTTAATTGCTTTTCATAATACACTGTTCTGGTCTAGAAACCGATACGGCGTATCCACTTCCATTAGATACGACGTATCCAACTTTCTATCCAATACAACGTATTCATTCAAAAAGATTAATACGACATATCCAGTTCCATTGAATACGACGTATTAGCTATCTGATACAGTAACAGATCTGATTTTTCGCATTTAATTTTCGTATATATGTGTTTTCTTTCTCCTGAGCCCATCCTACTAAGTGTTTATCCTTTATTTCAGGTAGTGCATGACAAGAAGTTCGACTAAGGAACTATTTACACCTTTAAAGGATCCGGAATAAGAATTTCGATCATCTAGGAAGCACTTCAAGACACTGAGTCTTGACGAATTGAGATCGCCTGATTTCAATCTATTTTCTTACTAAGAAGAATATTCGGAGGAAGAAGTTACGAAAACAAAGGCGGAAACTATGGAACAATACATGACCAAAACTCAAGCTGACTATGGATCGGGAATTGCTAGGCCTAAGATCGAGGACAAGGATAGTTTTGAATTGAAAGGCCAATTTCTCAAGGAACTACGTGATAACACCTTTAGCGGTTCGAATCATCAAGATGCGAACAAACATATTGAGAAAGTTCTTGAGATCGTGGATTTATTCCATATCCCTAATATTACTATAGACCAAGTGATGCTTAGAGCCTTCCATATGTCCTTAACTAGAGTCGCAAGTCGTTGGCTAAGAAACAAACCATCTGGTTCAATTACAACTTGGGAAGATTTAAAGATAAAGTTTCTAAGCAAATATTGCCCACCTGCTTATACTGCAAAGAAAATGGAGGAGATCAATAACTTTCAGCAAGAACCGGATGAAAACCTCTATCAAGCTTGGGAGCGATTTAAAGAACTCTTAATGAAGTGTCCTCAACACTATTTAACGAAGATGCAGGAAGTAGTCTTGTTCTATAATGGATTGGATGTTCCCACTAGACAATTCTTGATTCAAGAGGTGTCATACCATCAAAGACTGTTACTGATGCTAAAGTAGCCATCCAAGAAATGGCTAAATACTCTCAAAAATGGCACAACGGGACATCTAGAGCTAGAAGTAGTGATACTTCTGACGGACTAGCAGCTATACAAGCACAACTCAACAATCTTAGAAGAGAGATTAAGAAAGTCAATGAAAAAGTTTATGCTGCTCAAGTAGGATGTGAACAATGCAAATGTTCCCACTACACCAAGGATTGCCCACTAAAGGAAGAAGGAAAAACCCTCGATAAAGCATTCTATACTCAATTTGGTGCAACCTTTCAAGGAGGGGGATATAGAGCAACAGCTCAAGGTTTCTACCAAAGGAACAACACGAATCCTTCGTTCCAAGAACGGAGGCAATCAATGGAAGATACCTTGAGAAAATTTATGGGAGAATCGGCACAAAGACATGAGGAAAATTTAAATTTGATCAAAGAGATCCGAACTTCAACGGATGCTGCCATAAGAAACCAAGGAGCATCAATTAAAACTTTGGAAATTCAAATCGGGCAGATGAGCAAGGTACTACAGGAAAGAGGATTTGGAAGTTTACTAAGCTCAACTGAAACAAACCCGAGAGACCAAGTCAAGTCGATCTCAACTGCTATCGATGCTGATACAAGCTCGATACGACGTATTAGATCACCTCAATACGCCGTATCCACTGGACTGAATAGTATACTGACGTACGATGAAAAACAAATGATAATCCCATTTCCAAGTCATTTGGATGATTATTACAGGGATGATGAGAAAGGATCGTATAGACCGTAATTTTCGGAAGCTTGTGGAGCTTCACACATCAATAATTCCATACCGCGTAAAGAAAAAGACCCAGGGAGTTTCACTCTGCCTTGCTATATTAATAATGCTTGCTTTGATAATGCCCTTGTTGACTTAGGAGCTAGCGTAAGTGTGATGCCTTTATTGACCTACCTTAACTTAGGATTAGGCGAATTAGCTCACACTAAGTTAACAGTGGAATTAGCAGATAGGACGGTGAAGTATCCAAAAGAAATAGCTGAGAAAGTACTAGTAAGAATTGGTAAATTTACTTTCCTCGTAGAATTTATAATTCTTGATATGTTCGAGGATATCAAAGTTCCCTTGATCCTCGAAAGACCATTTTTGTCTACCGCCCGTGCTAAGATTGATGTATACAAAAGAAAGATTACCTTAAGAGTTGGGGAAGAAAGGATTATTTTTAAAAGTGTTAAAC